>JADDOH010013757.1:0-48394 GCA_016648135.1 Agrypnia vestita
ACCGAGCATCAAGCACCAAAGTCCCTGCTGAACTCAAGACCGATAGGGTGAAGAAACTAAGGAAGACCAAAATTAAGATGGAGCGACAACGTCCTCAAAGACATATCTGCCTTGGAGCTTCGGAACTGGAGAGAGCCTAGTGTGTGTGAGAGTTTAGTGTCAACTAAACCGAGATGAGTGGGGGAAGACTCTTGAGGAGGGAGGAAGCCAAGACCCACCAGGGGTTGTAGAGCCAAGAGTGAAAGATTAAAGCGAATGAATTTTTCATAATCGTAAGTTCAACTTTTTGCAAAAAATAAGTCAGAAATATAGAAAAAAAATTCAAACTTTGATAGGTACTGCATATCTCCATAACTACTTATTGATGTTCATGGTTGCTTGAACATTTTCGACTCATTACCAAGGCAGGAATCCACCTGTAAAATTTTTGCTACTAGCTATGAGACACACTGTATAATAGAATATAAATAAAGGTAGAGTAAGTTTTATGTGTACCTGCGGCTTTATTTTAAGACAAATTCGAAATGAAACTGGTACGTTAAGCAGAAATATTTTTGAGAAGACTTGCTCGTTGATCTAGTGGTTAAAATACCCACCTGCCTAGTGATACAACGGTCCGAGATTCGAGCCTCATGCCAGGAGACCAAGTTGGTCAGTCGTGTTCAGATGATAGGCCATCGAAATTTAAAAGCGTTGTATTTCAATAAATTGAACGCTGATCGTAGAGAGCTCATAAAATTCATGTTAGAAATAAGAAAATATAGCCTTTTAAGACGAATGATTTACTTCAGCCATGTTTGTAATTAATTTGTCATTAAATTCAATCCAGTATTTGAATTTGGCGCTCGTTCAAAACACGGTTCCCGCCCTTTGTTCGCACGCGTTACTGCGCTTGTAATCCCTCACCAACCCTCGTGTCTAATTGGCTAAACAGGGTCACGTGGCTTTAACAATCGTTCAGGGATGAACTTCAGATATTCAACAGAAAATATTTCCGCACATAGATTTATACATTACACCAAATTTATTAAATATTTTTATCATTTTAGAGACTCTGAACATTTTTTACACCTGCATTCTATGATATAAAAATATAGTCTCATCTGATGTTTTTCAAATGATCTTCCATGACCGTCCTGCAATTTTATTAAGTTTTATCTATAAATAGCTTAATAACATAACATCAAACCTACAATCACAACAGAGAACAATAATTAAATCATTTTGTTTGATGATGTTCAGTGTGATGATAAGTTAGTTGTCAGTAATTTCTTCGTTATCTCCTTTAAAAAGTAACCCATAAAAACCAAGTTTTTACAATACTCCCTTTCTCATATTTTGGTTTCGTGTCTACCATATGCTTCGGAATTTCCATACAATTTATTAAGTTGTATGAAAAAACCATTAAAATTTTGAAAAATAATTTTAAAAAATTTTAACGAAAATTTGATAGATCTTTTTGATCGTCGCCACGAGTCTACTTGCAAAGTTTCAGCTCGATTGGATTACGGGAAAAGGATTAAAAATCGATCCAAAGTTTTTTGTCAGACAAGCAATCAATTAGACGCCACGAGTTTTACTTTTAATCCCTTTTATTTTAGTTTTACTCTCTTTATATTAATAAAGGGAGTAAAAATACAAACTTATGAGTGATAAGTAATTCCTGGATTCTTCTATACCACTTAAATTCTATTTTTTAATGCACAATTAACCTTTTTTTATATTTTCTACTGTCCTGTCCGTACTGCGCCTATCACTGGATGAAGAGAAAAATTACACCGAATGAACAAAATTTGTAGATCACACTTTGTTTGTTGTAGGGAGCGTCATGTCTAATCACTATTATTTAGATGCTTAAAATGCCTTGGGCGTTTGGCAAACACTCATTGTTGAGATCAATCGAATTTGATTCGTCTATCTCATAGTATATGAGAAGATAAATATAATCTATGTTTTCCATTTAAATATAAGAATTAAAGGAAACAGAGAATTTAAGATGATTATGAGTTTTAGTTGTAGTAGTTTAGCATTCTATTCTGTGAATCAGTATGGATAATGTAGGGTAATGTTTTCATTCATATTTTATTTAAAAAATCTTTAAAAATACGACTTTATGAAAACGCACGGTCGTGACGTATCAGTATTTATATATATCTGGGTACCATACAATTGTGACGCACGTAGGGCCGGTTGTTTCAAGTTGGATTAAATTAAGCGTTCTTTTAAAGCATAGATTTTTACGTTCTCCACCAATCAGGCGATCCGTTTTCGTAAAAATCTATGCTTTGATCGACCGCTTACTTTGATCGAACTTTAAACAACCGGGCCGTACTCGACTAGTGAAATGACGTGTTTTGGCGGGAATTTAAAATGTTGAATTTCAAAACATTTTTATACTCTTAATATACACAACAAAAAATCAGGTATTTCATAGACGTATTTTCTAGAACGTTAAGTTTGTTATATTAAAAAAATAATGAAATTTCCCTTATACACACATAATATAATATTTTGTGTTCCGTCTCGACGCCTGGAATCCATTATGAGAGAACAGCCTGCTGTTTCGGCACTTATACACGCGTTCCTACCCCCTCTGATTCCCTGTTTGCGACAATTTATTCCCGCTGGTATCCCTGTTTCCGGTTACGTCGGCGCAACGGTTTTTCTTTCATATAACGTCGTTGTTTCGCGCCATTTGCACGCGTTTAGACACGCCAACTTTTGTTGTGATTTTTTTGTGTTTCTATTGCAACCTACCCCCTTAATTTTTGATCCCTAGGTTAACAAACATTAGACTATACAAATTTTTAACATAGTGCGACAGGACGTTGATATTTTAGTGTAAATCCCGTGAATTTCGTCAAACGATTTGTTAACAAGATGGCGGACGAGCAAGCTCCTTCGCCGGTATCCTCGAATGACGGATCTTCTTTCGAAGAACCGAGTCGAAAGAGACGCCGCGTAGCATACGACCCGCGTGTAGACCACCTGCTAAAACAGGTGACTGCTCTGACGGAGGCCTTGTTAGCGGGCGGCGCGGCTCCTGCATCAACAACGCCGCCAACACCGGAACACGTGGCCGCGAGCGAGCCCAGCGTGGAGGACGTGAATGCGTCCTTTATTCAGCCGCTGCCGAGCCTCAGAAGGGCGAAGAATACGCTGGAGTTCGGCAAGCTCAGCACGGTCGTGAAGGAGCCGCCAGTACCGAGAACGGACCCGAAGCGGATCGAACAGATCTCGAAGTTGCAACACTTCGATTCCGACGAGTGGTCAGGCGTTCGCTATGCGGAAACGCAGAGAACCTACGCGGCGACTCCCACACGACCTAACCCAGGCATACTTTCACCTACCAATAGCGGAATCGCACCGAAAGTTCCTGAGACTATACTACCAAGGGGAACTTCTCCAGATGACCTGCCTGCCCTTTGGCCTGTCATCAGCCCCGAGAATGTTCGCAACGCTGTCAAACTGGCTAGCGGGACTCTTGCGGAAGAGAGGAATAAGGACCGTAGTCTACCTGGACGACTTCCTTCTGGCCAATCAGTCAAGGGACCTGCTAGCGACCCAGGCAGTAGAGACGGTCAATCTGTTCCAGCATCTGGGTTGGTGCATCAACCGCGACAAGTGTGTCCTTATACCTACCCAAAAGCTGGAGTTTCTGGGCATAACTTGGGACACCGAAGCCAACCAGAAATCCCTCTCGGACCGCAAGTGCTCTGGCCTTCGCCAAGTACTGCGCCGCCCGATCGAGGCCGGCAGTTGCTCCCCCAAGCAGGTTCTAGGCCTCTTGGGAAGCCAACCAGAAATCCCTCTCGGACCGCAAGTGCTCTGGCCTTCGCCAAGTACTGCGCCGCCCGATCGAGGCCGGCAGTTGCTCCCCCAAGCAGGTTCTAGGCCTCTTGGGGAGACTCAACTTCGCAAACTTCGCCACCCCTCGGGGTCGTTTGCATTGCCGAAGACTGCAGAGATTCAGCCGCCAGCTGCAGAGGCACGAGCCATCCAGACAAGTGGAGCTTCCTGCCGCGGTTCGGCAAGACCTAGAGTGGTGGTTGGAGGCCGTAGGGGAGTCCTGCCCAATACACGAAGCCCCCTTCTCCCACTTCCTGACTACAGACGCAGCGGACGCAGGTTGGGGCGGCCAGGTGGACGACAAGACGATATCAGGCCAGTGGTCCCCAGAGCAGATGCGGTGGCATTCCAACCAGAAAGAAGCCTTCGCTGTTTACGCAGTGATCAGGGATCACGCTTACCTGCTAAGAGGAACGAAGACCCTACTGCAGACAGACAACAAGACAGTAGTGACTTACATCAACAAGGAGGGGGGACAAGATCATTGGGCCTTCTGAAGATAACTCGAGACCTCCTAGAGTTTATCGACCAGCAGGAAATATCTCTGACAGCGCAGTACATTCCAGGGAGATACAACGGGATTGCGGACCGACTCTCTCGGGGGACACCACTCCCGGAATGGCACCTCCTGGAACCAGCGACAGAGGAAATATTCCGAATATGGGGACGTCCTCAGATCGACCTCTTCGCATCGGCCACCGCCCATGTGGTGCCAAACTACGTGTCGCTAGACTCAACCGATTGCTCGGCCTCCTATCTCAACGCATTCAGTCAGCATTGGGATTACGAGCTGGCCTGGGTATTTCCGCCGCCGAATCTCGTCCCAAGAGTACTGGCGCACTTGAACCTGGCAAGAGGCACCTTTCTCCTAGTTGTGCCAAGATGGGAGAAGACATTCTGGAGGGCCGATCTCAAACAACGAGCAAAGGGAGGGCCAATAAGCGTAAGAGATCTGAAGAGCGTCCTGATCGATACGTCGACAGGGTTTCCCCCACCGAGGGTGTCGGACCTCCAACTGGAAGTTTGGAGAATAGCAGTGGGTGGGAACAGGCTATAGCGGATTGGAGCCAGGAGGAACAGCAGCTGTTCAGATCTGGCTGGAGAGGCTCAACGCTGAACACCTACAAGCCGGCCTGGGATAGGTGGCAGCGATGGTGTACCACGCATTCTGTCCAACCTCATAACCCTCCCCCTGCAATAGTGGCAAGATATCTGGCCAACCTGTTCATCCACGAAGGGCTAGCCCCTCGAACAATATTGGTCCACAAATCGGCAATCGTATCCTTCTGTGGCCCAGCTCTTGATGCAGATAAGATTAGCTCGAACTTCCTCGTCAGGCACGTCCTTAAAGCCATCTCGGTTTCTGGTGGATGCACTGAGAGACCCCCGATCTGGAACCCCCGAGTAGTGGTGGAGTGGCTACGTGAAAACCCGCCAAGGAACAGCCTGTATGACGTGTCAAGGAGGACGGCCATACTACTCATCATGGCATCTGGGCGAAGAGTCCAAGATCTGACACTTCTCAGAGTCACCCCGGACCGATTGATCGACAAAGGAGACTCCATCACGCTATGGCCAGCCTTTGGAGCGAAGACTGACACGGCAAGACACAAACAATCGGGATGGAGGTTGAGCGCATCGGATGAAAGGAACATCAACCCCTTGTTTTGGATCCGAAAGCTGGTCTCACTCTCACAGCCGAGACGAAAGCCGGACATGAAAGAACTATTTGTGACGACAGCAGGTGAAGTAAAGCCAGCTTCACGGACAATGATAGGTGGTTGGATCAAGTCAATCCTAAGAGAGGCTGGAGTGGAAGCAACGCCAGGAAGTGTTCGTTCTGCTGTGGCTTCGTTGAATTGGCTGGAAAACTACCCGATAGAGGAGATCTTGTCAAGGGGAAACTGGCAGAGTGAAATCACCTTCCGAAAATTCTACCAAAGAGAGATAGTAGATAACCCCAAGCAACAATGCCCCCAGAGCTCATTAGCGCCTCTCTTTACGCCAATATAGGCAGTCACATATAACGTCGAACCACTAGGTCACCAGGTGATAACAAACAGATCTCTCATAATGGATTCCAGGCGTCGAGACGGAACACAAAATAAAAGAATTTTACCTTCCATTAAAATTCCTATTTTGTTTCCCTCGACGCCTGGAATCCAGGTAATCCCTACCTGGTGCATTATGAGTCATATGAAAGAAAAACCGTTGCGCCGACGTAACCGGAAACAGGGATACCAGCGGGAATAAATTGTCGCAAACAGGGAATCAGAGGGGGTAGGAACGCGTGTATAAGTGCCGAAACAGCAGGCTGTTCTCTCATAATGGATTCCAGGCGTCGAGGGAAACAAAATAGGAATTTTAATGGAAGGTAAAATTCTTTTATTTTAATTTTAGGAATAATGCGGTACGATCGGTATTTTTGGAGCTAAAAAAATGTTTCTAGACCTAATTTTAAAATTTTTTACTTTTTTATTTTTACTTTCTCTGTAGCTCCTGGTTTGACCTTTTTTTCGGTGATTCCGGGGCCCTCTGGAAGACCCAATTAGCGACCTGCGCGACTTATAAATCCTTTACTGGGGGCAGCCCTGTTTCACTATTATTGGAGAGAAGGGAGGCAAACTGGCGTAAAAATGGTGGCGCAAGCGATTACAATATAATTATTCTCGGGAAATTGCAATTTTATGGAGCTGTTGCTAAACGGACAATTGGGGGCGCAGGACAGTGTGGAGGAACATAAGAAGCAGCGATGCGTTCGATGTTGAGCCAATCGTTAAAATTAATCATATTTTTTGTATGTGATATTCCTTCACAAAGACTTTGTATTTAAGGTAAACACTGTGCTTAAGACCAAACATGTCTTAAATCCATTTTTACCTAGAATGACCTAAATATATATTTGTTCATACAACAATATTCCTTTGTACCTATAAGTCTTATTCTCATATTCCTTATATAACTATCTTACAAAATTATATTTCCAATAAACACAATACCACGATTTTTATGTGTTTTATTTCATTTTAAAGTTCTACACCTCTTGAAAAAAATACTATATAGGAAAGGAAAGGAAATATAGATAGGAAAGGAAAAATTCTTTGATGGGTAAATTTTTGTGTATTGATTTATCAAATTTTATTTTATTTTTCTCACAATAATGCCTGGGTAGGAATGACCCCTAATTAAAAAAGAACTCCCCTCGCTGGTGCAATCGCTAGTAATGCAACGTGTAGCACTTAAAATATATCCAATGAAATAGGTGTGATATTTTCGGCGGTGTAATGAGGCTTGCGGCGCTCCCTGCGGGTGATTTCCCAAGGCAACAATTAGCGGACATCCATCTTACCCCGCACGTGCTCACACCCCCACCCACCCCCCTTGATCACGCGATGACAATGTCACGTGTGACGATAATCTAATATTATGCACGGCGCATAATCAATGGAGGGATAATCGTAAAGCTGCTTTTAAAATCCATCGGCCCGATCCTACATTTCTGATTCCGACATCTATGATATCCCCCAAAAAATTATTCACCAGTTCGTAATCAAACTAATTTTGGTAACACATCGTCGCTGTATATATAATAAAGCCAATGTGCCGTTTAGTACATTCTGAGATGAACGAATCAATTTGTCAATTTTTCATATAAATAATGGAGATACACTAAAAAAAAAACATTGCCGTTCATCTGGAAAGTCTGCCTAGTAATTATTTAAAATATTTTTTATAAATCTGGCCTGCAATTATTTTTTAAAACAGTTTCATTCGTTTATCTCAGAATGTACTAAAACGGCACATAGGATTAATTATATATACAGCGACGATATAGGTACTAAATTATATTTTGCTAGCGTAAACTGAATTCTTGATAATTTAATCAATTTAATGCATGAAATCACTTTTTGGAAATACTGGAAATCCATTTTAAATAATTACGAATGAAAACACTATTTTCTGATTTTTTTTATTTGAGAGTATCATCACTAGGTAGGTACCTACTACAAGTCTTGTTGGTCCGTTTCCTTCTTCAGGTGAGTGTAGACTTCAATTTTGAGTAGAAAGTATTTTTTACTCTTTGGATGAAATGACAACAGTAAAAGAATTCAATTTCCCGTGTATTGGTATTTAAAAGGGTTTGACTTAATTAAATTAATTAAAACATTTTTACAAAAGACTTAATAAATGTATTTAGGTAGATAGAACAATTTTACAGGACAAAAATCGAGACCAAAGTGATGCATCTTCCTCCCCCTCGTACTACTACCTATTAACGTATCTACAATACAAATCCTTTGTCTCTAAATTATTATAAACTTTCATGGTTTCGAAATGATTTTTTTATGGTGTTATAATACCTATAGAGCCCTGAAGGGACGAAAGGGCTAAAGGGTAAACATTTATCTGTATGTCTCCATATTAAAAACTTAAACTTTGGCACTAAATATAAACTATACGTACATTGACCTGAATGGTTAATCTAAACACGATAGGGATTTTTATCGAAATAATCTAATTTGAAACATTAAATATCGAAATAGCAGCGGAAACGTAATAAAGGAGATAGGAGATAAATCAAAAATAGTAGAGATCTGTAATATCTTCGTAAGAAAAGAAAATTCTCAGATTGTAAATAGATGTCACTAAAATCTCAATAATCTTTGCTAGGTAATTCTTTATGATTAAAAATAGTAATTACATTTATACACAGAGGGCAGTCGTTTTTAAATAAATTTCATTATTAATTTTAGCTGTAAATGTAACCCTAAAAAACAACCCCTACCCTTTATCTTTGTATAAAATATTGAGCTCAAAATGCTGCGGTTCCATGGTGTAATGGTTAGCACTCTGGACTCTGAATCCAGCGATCCGAGTTCAAATCTCGGTGGGACCTTGTCGTTTTGCACTTTTTATCAACTTTAAATTTAACTATCGATTATTTAATGATGTTATTTATATCTCTACTTTATACCGATGCATAGATCGCATTACGTCTCATGTATTATACTCTCTTGAGATTTTTTGGAAACGATTCTCGACTTTCGTAAGCCACCATATGCGTATTAGACGTTTGTGTGGCAGACTCATTGTTTCATTGTGGTCACGTACAATTATTATGAATACAGGAATCACTCAAATGGAACACATAATAGAATGTTATAATTTTAAATTTCCGTTGTTTAAAGTTGTAAACTTATTATTAATTTTTAATATTTTATGCCATTTCTATTTGCCTTTAAAAAAAATCGTATTTTTCTCTTCTTTATTTTATATACAGTTTTAAATCCATTGCCTGACATGTCCGGTATGGTCTAGTGGCTAGGATACCTGGCTCTCACCCAGGAGGCTCGGGTTCGATTCCCGGTACCGGAAATATTCTTTTATAATTTTGAGTACAGTTTTAGCTCATTCCTTTTATTTGATTTTATCAATTTTATTTAATAGGCGGAAAATAATTTACATTTTACAATGTTTAGTGTCTAGCGAACACGCCAACTTTATATCACACATTCGTGTTTGCCAAATTTCTTCTTCGTATTATTAATTTTAAATAACTTTGTATTAAACACTTAATAGGTGGGTATATAAGTGTTTGTTTAATTAAATTTGTTGTTTATTTCAAATTAATAATTATGTCCAGACACAAAGTTAACGCTATAAACATCAAAAATATCTTCTTCATATTTTTATGGAAAATAGGTAGGTAGTAGGTACGGCAGGTAGGTACCTGTCTAGCCCCACTGAGATCCCACTATGCTTTCACATGCGTATCGCGCCATTGTTGATTCGTATATTCTTTAATTATTATAGGTAGGTAGGTAGGTAGTCTCGACGAATCTGCAATCAAAATTGGCAAACAACTTTATAAGCTTAAATCAAATTTGTTCAGTCGATCAGAAGATAGACACCTTAGCAAATTGCTTATAGGAATGCAAAATATTTGGTTAGTATCCAAATGGTATCCAAAAAGTTTGGACCTCATCCAAAAGCACCGGGAGTAGGTAGGTAGGTACCTAGTTGTTAGTTAGGTGCTAAAATTATCAGAACTCAGATTATTATTGATTGCAAATTTGCTATCAATTTTATATATATTATTAAATCTAAGCTAGTTTTAAACAACATCCTCAACCTTTATTATTGATGTTGAATAGGTACCTACCTACCTACCTACCAACCAACAAAATATTACGGATTTATTTAATATCGTGAGGATATTTTATATATAAATAAAATTAAAATGAATTTTTACCGGTTTTGGTAATATCCTAAAGATGGCAATACGCATCATTTTTGCGATGATATAATTATTTTTGCTTTTATTTATTTTTTTCTCTAAGTTTTTGTTATTCTTTGATGGCTGATTTGCTAACATGACATGTTCATCATTCTTAATTTGATTACAGCGAGTGTAATGTAATACTCTTTAAATCAAATTAAAAATTATGACTTATTTCAGATTACATTAGTATTTCAACGTTTTAACCTAGTACATAATATTTATGCTACTGGTCGTTAGTGAGTAAATTCTACTTGCCAAAAGATGTCGATAGTACACGTCAACCAATACAAAATATTTTATATCCAGTTCCCGGTAAGTATGATTCTTGTCGAATATGCGACTGCAGTCGACACGTTGTCACACTGTACAGGTAAAATGATTAATTTCCAACCTAAATCTACTGAGCATAAACGTAAGCGAGATATATGTGGTAGGTACCTACCTACTATAATATTATTTAGATATTAAAAATAAAACTACGTCATGTTAGATCGTCATCACTCTTGCATGATGCTTGCAGATCATATTGCAAATCAATAATTCATTTTCAGATGTAGAATTAAATGTTGAATCATCGAAAATATATCTATCATTCACAAACGTCAGTCAATGTCAAGAACAACAGATGGCAGTGACGAAAACTACTGCTCGAAACGGCCATGTTCCTATCCTCATGTATCGTTGCGACATCACAATCGTTTCTACCAAAGAGGTATGTAAAATAGTGTATTATAATATAATCTCTTTGGTTTCTACCTTTTTATAACATTTTGAACTAGTTCAAATTGTTAATTAAAAAAATAATAGGAAAATTTGTTAATAATTATTAGGAACATTCCATCAATATTAGAATATTATTTCCTTAAAATAAAACACAGATCACATTTCACATTTTTTTTAGATTATACAATCTAGGTACATATTTCGAGAACAATGTTGTCTTCTTCAGGATTTTTTGTGTTCCTTTCCAAAAAACATATTTTATGCATGGTTAGTTCTACTACGTACCAAAAGATCATCTTTGTGTGTCTTTCCATTAATATTTTACAATGAAAAGAGATACATTTGCATTTGATATAGATAGGTACCTACTTACTTATTTTTCTTTAAATTGAGTGCAAGAATATTATTTTTAAAATGTGATATTTTGTTCTACAAAATATGAGAAAATTAATATTATTGTGTTGATTTGCAAAAGCATCACTTTTAACGCTTAAAATACTATTTGAATTATGCAAGCTTAAATGCTATTTGAATTATGAGAACAAAAAAATTCAGACCCACTATTACAGATTTTCCATAAAGCGAATGGACACAACTTATTGCCTTACAGTAAAAATTGTACATTTACATTTTTTATACTTATATAATTGAGTGCAAGAAAATCCCTTTTGAAATGTGATTGTTTCGTTATAAGTTATTCATAAATATGAATAATGAGCTCTCTGATTGATTAAATTCATTAATTTCACATCTGTCAAACTCAAAATGTTATACAATAACTATCAAGATACAGAAATATCAACTATTTAGAGTACAATCTACATTTTGTAATGCCGATGTCCATAAGTTTCATTTTTACAGTACTATTTCGAATTACGAAAGCAAAAATTTAAACCGTATAATCTCAAAATGCATATTTTAGGAAGGTGCACTCATCCAAAAGCATGCTGAATCTAGATATGCGCTTGTTCAGACACAGCGGGAACCGTGCAGTTTCAGAATCACGTGGGATCCGTGCGGGGCTTATTTACCTAGGTTTGTATGTGATCGTTCTGACACAACCGTGCGATTAGTCAACCGCCGCGGTGCCCGCAACCCAACCGCTAGAAAATAGACCCGCACGGCGTCCGCACGATCCTATTACTATGGAGCCTTACGAGAGCGTTCAGTCGCGTTGCGGGCACCGCACGGTTCCATGTCACAACAGGAGCACGCGTGGATTATATTCTCTTTTCTATGGTTATGGATCGCTTTGACACTGAACTTTTTATTGATGAAGTGGAGAAAAGACCTGTAATATGGGATCTTCAGTGTGAGGATTACTCAAATATGCCAAGAACCAAGCTTGGCAGGAGTTGGTGGAGATATTTGGAAATGGTGGAAAAAAATAGTATTTTAGGGAAGTAGGTATTTATTCACCAAAAATGAACTGACAGAATGATATTTTTGTGTCTTGCCATGGAACACGGCCATCGTTAACAAAGTAATGAGCGAATATATCTCTGATATTCAAAGATGGAGAACGGCACCGGAACTGTCAAACTGACGTTTATTTTCGCGCGCACAAATCGCTTATTAATCGCGGCTGTGTGAACAGATGACACAAATCGCGTGTTTTGAAATGCGATTCCGAAACTGCACGGTTCCCGCTGTGTCTGAACAAGCGCATATATTCTTCATGAATCAGGCTCAATTCAAAAGCGAAATACTAATAAACAATCGCCCTTGCGTGTAATACACGTTTAACATAGACAAATTGCTTAATATCCGGTATTGCGGCGAAGGCCGCTACCCGTCGTAAGATACACAGCGTTGACATTGGAACCCGCGCGCTCCACACTTCTTTCACGCTCGCGAGGCGATATCGTGTCTCGTGTAACTTGTTGGTCCACATCACATTTCTTATTGTATTTGTCGACTTGCGTCACCCTTAATTTTGTTCTGAACATTACTTATAATTTCATCATCAATTCAAAACCTTGTCTTTATTTTGTTCAAAAACATTTATATTTTGTACTCTAATATCACCCTAGAAACGTCTATCAGGGTCAATAAAGATCTGCTGGTGGTCTGTTTGCTAAAAAATATATTCAGCAAGAATAAACGGCAGACTACTTCATTACTCGTTTACCTATATAAAAATAATATATGTTTATATTCTCGTATTGATACAATACATTTTTTGACAAGTCAAATATATTGGTGAATTATTTCCAAAGCCCAAATATGTATATTCCTCTACAACCACAACGAGAATGCACGCAGCAAATAATTAACTACGTACTTACAACAATCTTTTAATTCTCGTTATATGAAATTCTCTGAAATTTGTTCAATTGTTCATTGTCCTCTTCCGATAATTGACATAAATCATCAAAAAATATATATAATAGATGTCTCACAGAAATCTTTGGGTGAACATAGGGCTCACGACCTATCGTACGTACCTATCGTAAGTGATCACTTTACACAATATAACTTCGCCATTTTCACCCATGATAGAATAATACCATGTCTACTAATTTTTTGGAAGTTTTATATATTTATATTATATGCCACGTTTCACATATGAGTTGCAGCAATCCTCAGCTAAAGGATATTGCTAACAAAACTCCAAAAATCGAATATAGATGTCTCATTAGCGACATCTGTGGTCATTTAAGGGGAATGAAAAAGCTTTGGTGCTGGCCGCGTTGAGGATTGTTGCAACTCATACGTGAAACGGGATGTATAATTTAAATATATAAAACTTTAAAAAAATTGTAGAAATGGTGTTATTCTATCATGGGTGGAAATGCGAACGTTACATTGTGTAAAGTGATCGCTTAAGCCAGCTGATAGGTCGCAAGCCTTATGTACACCCATAGATTTCTATACCTACTTTCCCATAAAAATACAGTTTCGTCTCTGTGAGACATCTATAATATGTACTGATTGATTAATGATGTCCCTGTGACAAAATCCAGTACTGTTCTGAAAAATTTGGACATACTAAAAATATTCTGAATTAAAACATATTTTTCTCCATGTAATACTGTCCGTCGCTAGTGTAACAATGTACGTCACCGACGTTACGAAGACGACTACGATTCGCGGCCGAAACTACGCTAACGGTACTAATGCTACCAGATGGTGTTAACACGATAACTACAATTTCGCGATAAGTTTATTTGTTGCGAAAATTATATTTTAATTCGCATTTTGTAAAAAATTAAATCAAATTATGTGGATTTTCAGTAATCAGAGATTTTTCATTCATTCATTCATCAATAGGTCATTTGGATGAACAGAAACGGTGAGTTAATTCATATTGTGATTTGTGTTAATGTAAAAAATAATTTATTCACTTTGTCGTAACTAATTTATGTATAACTAATAAATATAATGCTGAAATTTATTTAAATATAAAAGTCCGATATTTTTAACGAGTGATAACTACTTTCGTTCAAAATTGTATGTACAGACAAACGTTAGTGCAAATGTTGGAATCAGTATTGAAAAACGTAATTTCATTATGCGTGTCTTCGTTGTTTTGTAAAATAATGCATATTTCACAAATCTATTATTTATTACTCAGCAACATTTATAAATACCAACAATGTATGAATATTCAACTACCTACCCACGTATGTTATGCAAAAAAACGATATCATTTTTTAATGTATTTAAGGTATGCGTAACATTAATCACAATTCACTTATAGCCAATCAAAATGCAGGTACATTGATTTAAAGCGAATGACTGATTGAGATGGCTATTAATGCATGTAATGCAACCGGATACAGTTCTAGATTCAATGATCGTGTAGTACCTACCTACCTACCTACAGGGTCTATCAAATAATACGCACTACGGCGAATTGACTTCTAATTAGATACGATTTGGACGACGTCAATGGGCTGTGCATAATAGGATGAAAAATACTGTTAAAATATGCATTTTTATTTAAACTTTATACTACACACACAATATTTAAGTTATTTATCACCACTACCTATAGTTTTGAGAAGAGCTCTCCCTCTCATCATCAGGTATAAAAGCATATTAATTATACTTAAGATTAGATGGATAACTTAGAAATAAAGAAATGTCTGAACACTAAAGCCAATATAATTAATAACCAGGTAAATTTTCTGAATAGCCCGTTACTTGATATATTCCCCATTTCGGTGTCTACTTGTCAATTAACCCCGCCATAACTGTAGCCATGCCCCCACTCAAAAATTAATTTGTTACTACTTTACTACTAAAGTTACTACTAAAATAAGTAATGGATAGTTAGTATGCGTCCGTCCTGACGAAGATAAAGTTACTCCAAGTGGTTAATACAAAGTTAAGTAATTAAAATTGATAAATATATTTTTAATTAAATTTTTGCACCACGAAGTGACTGCAAAATCATTCAACGGAAATACTGTAATCAATGGACGGTAAGATGCCCCAAATTTATGAGACCATTTAGGTCAGATTACGATCAACCTAACTCAATCAACCGAATATCTCAATAGTTAGGTTAGTTATGTTGGAAAATATACTTTCGCTTTAGTATATAGTTACATTTCATTCACAAGCGAGCCAATGATCACTAGTTTGCGTCGATTTATCATCGTTGTCGGACTTTTTATTTAACGCGCTGAATGAATTGTCAAATTAATGTTTTGGATTAAGATTCCATAGGTGTAGAAAAAACGTGAAATACAGTTACTCAAATGACTTAAAAGAAGGGAATAAAAATTATAATAGATAGGTTTTAAAATAAAATCCGTGCACAGGGAGCCCGACAAACCAGAGGATACTGTTTGCCCAAGAAAGCCTGAATCAGGCCCGGTTGTTTCAAGTCGGATTAGAATAAAAGTTCATTTAAAGCATAGATTTTCGCAGAAACGAATCATTTGATTGGTGGAGAACGCAAAAATCTATGCTTTAATCGAACTTTCACATTGATACTTGAAATCACCGGCCCTCAGAAGCGAATGGGCGGATGTACTATCGTGGAGCTAGTACATACATTGTTGGCGATTACGGCGCGAATTTTGTCGACACCTTCTTCAATCCCAAGTCCTCGATCTAAATTGAACGATTCAATTCTGACCCCCATCTCTGACTGTAGTACCTACGTCGATCCTGCATGATCAAAGCCTGCACGTGATCAATCACACTGTTGTTTCTCCTTGTTGAGGCCTACCGGGACGCGGTTTGCTGCCAACTGATGCGGCCATCTTTGAAGCGGGTGTACCACTTCTTCATCCGTGAGATGCTCGCAGCATCGTCCCCGAAAGTCTGTTGTTCGTCATTGTTCCGTCCTTAGAGTATATACAATCTACACTCTAAGGTTCCGTCATTTAACAACAAATGACATTCCGGTGGGCGCTAACTACATTTCTTCACTCAGAGGCTGACTGCCAGCGAGTGAGCTTCCTGCTGGCGGGAAAAATTTCAAACATGCGCATGAATGTCGCTTACACGTCTCCACCAAAGGACACCTGCCGTGCTTCATTTGTTTGGGCAGAAAAAATAAAGATTCGATATTATTCGAACTTTTCTTTTGGATTTAATTTTCTTAAATATACAGCAAATAATATTGTTTTTAGAGTACATACAGGGCACGATGTCGCAGATAAACGTAATATTCTCAAAAATAAACAGTTTTATATTATTACCTTTTTATTTGAACACCCCTTGGTTGCACGTATTTTTAATACATACCTGCATAATCAGCAGTTGTATAAATCCAGTAATATCTGGCTGGCCGCCCTCACGTCCATGTGCTGCGCAGGTTCAGGTAGGTACCTACTTATGCATCGTTACGTGCGGAAATAATTTGTCCATAACAAGGCAGAGGTCATTTGGCCACGGTGTAATAATTGGCGGAATCGATACCGGTTTTTTTCCGCTGCATTGTTGTGTACGGTGCTGTTTTATCACATTTTTAAATAATTTTAAGTAGGTACGTGTAAGTGCTTACTCGTAAGTATTTTACGAACACGTATTATCAGGATGATATAACAAAATGGAGGAACTTGTAGGTACTGATGTCAGGAATTGAATGAATATATTGTTGATGTTTATAGCGTTAACTTTGCGGTTGAACATAATTATAATTTGGAAAAACTAACAAACTGTGTATTGTATAAACCACATTGATTATATTATTGCTTAATATGGCAGTTACTTTGTGGTGCAACATAGGTAATTATTTTTAATTTTCAAAGTACGAAAACACTTTGTGGCTCGACATTATAAGAAATTTAAATTAAATACTTAGTTTTAAACCACATACATACGTCAAATAGTTTCGGTTGGTTTCAACATCCAAGTAAAAAAAATCTAAGTATAGGTATAGATTAGTATAGATAGCTACTACCTACTTAGATTAGTCTATATTATATTGTCCTAATGAAGGTTGAGACCAACCGAAACAAGTTGAAGAATGTAGGTATAACTAGTAATAAGTGGTTAAAAACTAAGTATTTGAATTTATTTTAAATTTAATAGATCATTTTAATTATGACGAAATAGAACTTAGTAACACACACACATTGAGTTATATTATCACTACTAGTGGATTAGTTTTAATTTATGGCTATAGAAAGAATAGTTGATATCGATTGTGTATATTATGGCGAATTCCGACAAATCGTTGTTCTTTAAACAACTGCAGTGTTCGACCATTCTTTCGATAGCTATAAATTAAAACTATTTAAATATTGTATAAAACTAATTAAAACTATTCCACTCGGTTCCTCATAAAGGATTGATAATGAACAGTATGGAAACCATCGAAATCCTAAAATACTTAAATTCAGAGAAAACACTTCCTAAATCCTAAATATGTTTACTCTATTCTATTGACCAAACTCGAAACTATAGTAGTGATAAAATAACACAATGTGTGTGCATTACAAGGTTTAATCTAATATAAATAAAAACACACATTGATTATTTTTTAACGTCAATCGGTTTCGATACCACTGTATCTTGGCCAGGACGGACGAGCAATAACTGTTCCATAAATTAAATATTTAAAGGAATTAACTGTCGGGTGGGGGTTATACCTACTAAAACGAAGGTGTAATCCAATTTATTTATTTATTTATTCTTATACAATGGTAAATGTACAATTTTACATTGAATAGAGCGAGAGATAGTCGTGGATGAGCTGGCAGTAAACTGGAATCTGAAAAAGAAGCGACTTGTTGTTAGTTTCGAGTAAATCCGACAGGTGACCAGCTCGCCATAAATGTAGGCTTTTTAAGAATATTGTAGGTAGGTAGGTACTCAATCGCGATAAACGACGGTGATATTTTCCGTTTCCATTTGGACTTGAATGTTTCACGTTTATTATGCGAGCAGATAAAAACTCGAGCGTATAGCTCACGTTGAACGTATAGCTATTTACTGGATACGGAGTTATTACTATATTCAGTCTTTACATCTGCATGAAACTTACATTTTTTGTAACTTTACTGAGTAATAAAGAAGTTTCAAGTTACTCCTATTAAAGTAAAACGCATCAACAAAATATTGAGCGACTGGTCGTGTCATAAAACAAGAAAACGTTTAAAACAGCAAGGATATAAGTTCACATGCGATGTGGACATAAAGCGCGCAAAGTGCGAGATTTTTGCATTTTTTTTTTTGTATTTTTTGGTCAATTTATCTCGAAATAACCGCCAAATAGATTATCCGGGATCTTTTCATCATCCATTCCGGATAATCCAGAATCATCTATATTCATACGGGATGAATTATTCTAAACACCCACCAAATATACAATGCATATTTATTACATTGTTGTGTTCACGGGTTGGTAGGCCTGTTTTATATTTTCGAGCCTGTCAAAATACGCTGTTTTTTCTTAATTGAAAATAGTGCAATGAATTTGTTTGGTTAATTCATGAAATCATTGTATATGTTACAGACAACGTGTTAAATTTTGATAATGTATACATTAATTAGTATGTTTGTGCACTATGAGTTAATGTATATATTATGAAAGATAATGTGTACTTCTTCTTCCTAGACCGTTAGTCCTATTTACTTGGGGTCGGCCTTCCTTGTCCGCTTTCTCCATTGGGCACGGTTTTGTGCTATGCTGTTGTCGAGTTGGTCTTCTTTTAGGTCTTTTTCGACCGTCATCAACCAAGTGGCGGGCGGTCGTCCACGTTTGCATTTCGTCCTTGGCAGGTTTAGGGCAAGCTTCACCATATGGTCTTCTCGGCGTCTCTAGAAGTGACCATACCATCGTAGGCGTTTATTTTCCATTCTGACGATTGTAAAGCTACCTCTTACGTGCTCATTACGAACTTTGTCTAGCAGTGTGACTACCACGGACCAGCGTAACATGAGCATTTCCATTGGCTTTGGTGGGACCATCGAAGATGCTCCGTCTTTTCTCACTGATCATTGCTTCTAACCAAAAGTTAAAGTTTAGTTGGAGGTCTGCTACATCGTCAGAGATCAGGACAACATCGTCTGCATACAGGATATTCCATGGCAGTGCTCTTTGACAGCGTTTTGTCAGATGGTATATGGTGGTGTTGAACAACATTGAGCTAAGTGTGGAGCCTTGATGTACCCCGACTTTGACTTCAAACCTTTCTCCTCTGCCTGCTTAGCTTACGACTTGGGTAGTAGCAGATTTGTACATATCTTGGATGAGATTTATATAGTATTCAGGTACTAATTGCTGTCTAAGTCATTCCCAAATCAGATCTCAAGTCACATGATCAAATTCTTTTTCCAAGTCTATGAAGATCTTGTGTAGATTTTGTTGGTTAATTTTTGGTTTTTCTAGAATTATACGAATCGTTTACACGTATACACTATACTAATAATATACATATACACTACACGAGTTAATGTATATTATCAAAATTTACATTTATATTGCGTTCTTAAAATAACAACACCGAAATTTCCTTTCAGCCAATTATACAATTATTTAAATACAACACGTAATAAATTTTGCAAAGTTGTAAGGGCGTTTAAAATTAGCTAGCTATTTAAATTGCAAGTAATTGAAGTGTAATGGGATTGTAGTTGGATATAAATAAACAATTGTTTTATGGAAATTATTTACGTAATAGCAAAACAACGTCTGCGGTCCCGCCTCGTCTGACGTCATTGGGAGTCGACTATTTCCTATTTTATATACGTTACAAGCAATGTACGAAATGCCTTATTTATAAAACGAATTGTTTTGTCAAATTATGAAGAAAAAACTTTTTTCGAGGTTGTCTAAACTTTTAAGGGGGGAGAGATGTTGAGAGAAGGTTTATTTTGTACTGAAAAATACGCTTTTAAGGCGTACATGATTTTTTACGTACCTTTAAATTATCTAAATATTGACTTTGAATTCGTGCCTAAGTCTGCTGAATTTGAAAAACATGTTCATTTTATCTTTTGATAAAAGCTATAAAGCATAGTTTCACAAAACACCTATCATATATAATAATAATAGCACTGGATTAAATAGTAATGCGAAAATAGTTATTTATCCAAAAGTGTGTTTTTTTTATGAAAATTAAGTTATATAAGTATATTATTATCCATTATAATCAGTATTTTTACGATAACCTGGTATTCCGTCGCCGCTCGCATGCGGGTAACGTCTATGCATTATTCATTCCGCAAGTTTGTTAGTTCGCCCATCGGCCTACGGCTAATGCCTGCTCGACGTCACGTAGCCAATAGCGTGTTTCGTGAACCGAGGCTAGACTCTAGATGGGGTAGGTAGGTAGGTACCTATTTCTGCCAGAATTGGAAAGTTGGCACGCCTGCCCCGACCGCGCGACCGAAAAATCTAATTTTCGTTTTCTTTTTTCTCCGACAGAGCCAGCCCGATTTATATTTAGAGCGTTCAAAACAACCAGATAATAAACAACTGAAAATAACATCGCTCATCACATTGATTAAATTGTTTCATCTACAATAAAGTACATGAAGTACATTGGATGTCTATCTATGTTCAGTTTTAAAATAAAAATCTTTAACATTCAATAAAGTAAAAAAAAACCTTAATTCGATCCCCGATAATTCGAAATTCGCCATAATTAGAAATTATTAAAATTTCATAGTAGATTCACCCCCATATTCGAAAATTTATAAATTTTCGTAGTAGATTCACCCCCATATTCGAAAACTCCGGTAATTTATAATTCTTAATAATTTTTAGACCATTGCGCCATAAATCAATACATTTATTTCGCATTTTCGGTTTTTGAAAATTGAAAAAAATATTTCCATTTTTTTGCAAGTGAGAACAACAAATATGTTCATAAATATCGGGTGCTTAGTAATAGAAATTTCACGATTTTTGTATTGTAGCATAATAAATATTGCGCTTTGGGTATGATTTCTTGAAATTTGTAAAAATGCAGGCGTTTTTCACAAAATTAATGGCTTTTTCACGAGTTTTTACCATTTCGGGTGAATTTTGCAAGCGCTTCGCAATTTTTTTAGGGTCTGTACCTATATTATATTATATATTGACTGGGCTATTTTCGAAAGCTATTAGGGCAAAAACGTGACTACTTAACTGCGTTAAAACATTATGCACAGATTTCCCAAAAGTCAACGTCATCCCTTGGAGGGTTAACAGGCTCATCAGAATATCAAAATATGATCTTTATATTGGCACTTTTATGAATTTCATGCTAATCGCCACAGCTACAAATTCCATAATTCAAGATTATAATTTTTGTTACGCAACCCTGAAGCCCTGCTCACAGATTACAGTCCAAAATAAAACTAACAGTAGACCTCTTTTCATTTAAGAAAGACTATCGAATTATGTAGACTGTGGAAGCCTTGCGTACGAGGCACGTTGTTTCGTTGTGTCGGTGTTTATACTCGCATACTTCAACCCAACGAAATAATGTGCCTCGTACGCACAGATTACACATACTAATTCGATTGTCCTTCTTAAATGGAAAAAGGTTTACTACCTTCGGAGAAAACAAAATATTTTTGCTGGATTCATGAATCAATTTTTTTTATTAGCTATCTTCGGATAAGATTTTGATTCTGCGTATGCCTATATTAATTTCAATTTTTTCTTACAATTCATTGTAAAACACTGAAATAATTTATTTTATCTATGTATCTTAATTATTTAGTTCCACGCATAATGTTGTGTGGGCTAATACATGATTTCAATTAAACATATTGCATTCTATCTAGTCATTTAAAAGTTTTTAAAATTAAATTTTTGCACTCCTATTTAAACCTCCTTATATTCACCGTGTTTTGAATTTCCTTTGGCATTTATTATTTATGCTAATAAAACAGAAAAAATCCGAAAAAATTCAAAAAAAGTCGTCACATATTTCTTATTCAATGCAAGTTCAGTACATCCAAATAAAATTTATAAGTATTATCTAAAACTTTTTATTAATAATGTAGGTTTGGGAATACTTATGGGTATTACATTATTTCTGAGAAAACTTTTCGAATTTTAATCTGCATCTGCAAATAAATAAATTAGGCGGATCAAGTACATTATTCAGACAGAACAAGTTTTTTTTAATAATGAAAAATCACCTAGAAATAAGTTAAATTTTTTAAAAGTCTTATTTTCTTATTTGTGTTTGTGCAAGAATGATTAAGTGTATAAAAAATATGTGATGACAAATGTCATAAAATCGTCCACCACTCATTCTATATCGTGTAATGTAAATTGACAATTCCCCCCTATTCTTAGAATAAAAATATCATTATCACATCCCAAGACAAAATAGACGGGCGTATTTATTTGTGTACGTCTAAAGTTTTTATGAGAAATGTCGAGGCATCTGTCAAATGTCAATATTCCTATAATTATGGTGGAAATATTGGTTTTGATAAAATTTTTGGACGAAGAAGACATAAATGTATGTGAAACAAACTGATTTATACCAACTTTCAAAATAATTTAGTACTATTTTTTTCCTATATACCTACATCACGTCAAATTTTGCGATGTGTACCTGAATGAACGCAAATACAATTTTAGTGTATTGCCGCAGATGTATATATTTAAAAACATATTAAATAATACGATTGAATAGGGTAATTTCACTTTTTTCAATAGAAAAATCTTAACTTTGGTTTAGAAAATATGTTTATGAAAATGATTTTTTTACATGTACATATATCAACATTAAAAACGAATTTTTGAAAATCACCATTTTAAACTCCCGCCAAAACGCCGTCATGTATCGATTTTCATGTCAATCTGACTATCTGACGTTTAACACGTAACAACACATTCACGTATTTAAACGTTCATTCGTTTTTTTACAAATCAAGCCGGCTTATAAGCTATTTACTTTCATTACTTACCTTTCAGCTTAGGTACCTAGAATTTCTGCACTTACATATTTCATATTGTTAGAGAAAAAGAAAGCCACCATTAAGGCATTAATTTTTGGTAAGTTATTGGATTGTCCTTGTGAAAATCCGCCTCCACTATTTTGAATTTGTTCTTAAATAGTTTATTTTATTAAATTATCAGGAGGATCACAAACACCACACATCTATATAAACCCGAACAAACACGAGTAAAAACAAAGCGAAGACGAACAGTGACCATAGAAACGAAACAAATTACAGTGACATACACCATAGAGTATATGCTTTATCTATAATTCCTGCTAAATGACGTCACGACGACGACCAATCATATCGCGTTTTAATGGAATAGTATTTTTTAAATATTTTTACTATAAAAATTATGAATGAAAACATTATCCCACACTATCCAATTTATTTTTCTGAATCTATTTCATATATGTATTTTCATAGATATCTGTAAAATGTGAAATTACCCTATTGCACAATATTTATTAAGTATTTTTAGAAGAGGAACGTTATATTATATTGTTTTATTCTTAGTCAAACTCTTCTCCTATTGTTTTTATTCACACTCTATTGAGTCACCGTTAACATTGTTATATTATATTTGCTTGTCGCACTTTGCATGCTGGATGACAATTCAGTGGGCATTTCAAGAATGAATGCCATTTATATGCTGACGACGCATATCTTGGCTACGACCGTATTTGAACAATAATTGTATGTAAGAGAACATAGCCACAGTACTGAAAACAAATGTCTGTTAGTTGTTTCGAATCCGTGAAAAGGTTAAATTATGTTTTACAAGTTTTAGATAATCGCTTATTACTCCCTTTATATTAACTCGTGGCGCAGTGACGTGCAGTGGGTATAAACTTAGGTTATGCTGTGACCGACTATATACCTTTATTAGAAATTATATATAATATATATATATATCTCTTATATATATACGCATATACCTATAAGGGTATATACATTTAAAAAAAAAATTTAACTATATATAATGAACTATTTTGAGTAGCTTCAATCCACAAAAATAACTACACTATAAAAGAAGTATTGTAAACAATATTTCCTGAATAAATAAATATTTTATATAGGTATAGCTAATACGGCGAAATATTTCAATATATTTCGAAGACGATTTATATATAATTAAATCGGAAACAATACTAATTTCAGATATACGTTTCTTTTCACAAAAATAAATCAAACATTTTATGATATCATTATGATATGACAGATAACACATGGTATTTGTCGTATTCGTATTTACATTTACCATAGAAAAGACATAAAATTGACACCGAAAGTTTTGGGTGGAATTTGTAAAAAATAACATTTCTGCATGACGTGCGCCTGGCATAGGACCTTCCGAAGAAGGACGCTATTGCACAAAACTCGCAGCATTAAAAATACACGGTTTTTTTCTCGACTTAACTATATCTGTGGAACAAATTGGTTGGCGAAATAAATAGAATTTTAAATCGAGAAAACAGATACGTCACGTTGAATGGAAACGTCAGAAACGTTATTTTTTACAAATTCCCACCCAAAACTTTCAGTGTAAATTTTGTCTTTTCTATGGTAAATGTAAATACGAATACGACAAATACGATCTGTCATATAATGATATCATAAAATGTTTGATTTATTTTTGTGAAAAGAAACGTATATCTGAAATTAGTATTGCTCCCGATTTAATTATATATAAATCGTCTTCGAAATATATTGTAATTTTTCGCTGTATTAGGTATACCTATATAAAATATTTATTTATTCAGGAAATATTGTTTACAATACTTCTTTTATAGTGCAGTTATTTTTGTGGATTGAAGCTACTCAAAAGAGTTCATTATATAGGTATAGTTAAAAAAAAATGTATATACCCTTATAGGTATATGCGTATATATGTATTTTTAATATAGGTATATAGTCGGTCACAGCATAACCTAAGTTTATGCCCACTGCACGCCACTGGCAGGAATATAGTCCCGCGAGGTAATAAATGTTTTCCGAATAACCCTGTAGAACATTGGATATTGCGTAACCCTGCCAAGTGCGTACAAACACATCATTGTAGACCCGATCAAACGCACGTTCACCATTCATTTCCCACCCCCTGGGCGGCCTGCCGTTTCCCGCTGTCCAGCACGCCTCGCCCCACGGCCGTGCGATGTCGCTCTATGTTCTGTGGATGTCGCAGTCGCCAGAGAACGCGCGAAAATACACTTCTAAAATAATCCCTGGGAGTGTATTTTGGGGACATGTCAAAATAAAAGATAGTTTAAGATGGCGCCGCGTCGTGTTGTTGCCGTTGGAATTCGGAAATATTTGAAGATAATAAGTACAGAATACACTCGCTTGTATCTTTGTTCCTGGAACAGGAAAATTGTATTTAGGTCACAATTTAATTTTATAATACGTACTTGTAAAGATCCTTCACATTTTCCTTAACCACGTAGGTCCCGTTTATAACATTGAATAAATATGTTTAAGACTCTCATCTGTGGAAATCTGTTAATGTAAATTTAATTATTAAGATAAATTAGATCTGACATATTGGGCGTTATATGTTTATATGTATATATATTTTTTAAATTTATAATGCGCGATTTTGGCTCATTGCCCATGCCGTGAATATTATACATTTTTTCTGAAAAAATTCTGTTTTCAATTTTTGCAAGGTTTTCATCATTTTATTCGACTAAAGTGAATTAATTTTTCATAATCTATACAAGTTACTGTAATTTTTACATATGCAACTTTTTGCAAAAAATAAGTCAGAAGTATTGAACAAAAAATGCATTTTGATGCATAACTGTTGATATTAGGTCGTGGTTGCTTAACATTTTCGGCTCATTATCAAGGCAGGAATCCACCTATATTTTTTTTCTATTGACTATGAGACACCTGTGTACATTCAGAATAACAGTTATTGTTTTAAAAATATTACAAATGCTACTAAAATAGGTATAATTTTGTTTTTAAGTTATCTCGGAATATAACTTCTAGGAATTTTGGCATGGTTTTAATGCAGTTATAAGAAGAAAATTAGTTCCAAAATGTTGGTACATAAAAGTAAATATTTATCAAAATGTTAGACGAACTTTGTTATTATGCATAAAAACGTGAAGATTATGTGCTTTTGCTAGTAAATATCTCTCTGTTATTTAATGTGTACTCCGGGTCAATATTTAAAGTATTTATAGTTCCAGATGATATTTCTCCGGGGAAGAATAAGCCACTACACAACATTTGATTTGCAGATGATACGGTACTATTAGCAGACATCGCCCATGACCTTCAAACACTAGTAAAAAAGGTTAATGAAACCAGCAGGAAGTATATATAGCCTGACGATGAACAACCGTAAAATTAAATTATTAATAGTATCAAAAAGATCACTTCCTGCACCTAATTTAATCATTAACAGTGAACCGATAGAATAAGTTTATTGTGGTCTTCTAGTAATGAGACTGTGTGGGGTATAAAAGCAAATGCAGCAATATCCAAAAAAATAAAAAAATGATTTGAATGCGGTCACCGAAGATTACTAATTTAAAATGTACTGAATTATAGATTTACTGTATCTTTCACTTCCAAAATCATGTTTCCTATAAAATCTCGAATTCAGTAGGTACGTTTTTTTTGGGTCGCAATCCTAGGATTGGTCTGAAACAAGCACTCGCCCTCTCCACTCCTCTCTGTCACCTGCCAGCCTCTTCATCTCTTGGTAGGTGCTACAGCGCACATCTCCGATAATCTGGTCTACGTAGCTTAATCTCGGGCGGCCTCTACGATTTTTGCCTTCAACATTTCCCTCGACGATGGTTAAAAGCAGGCCCGGATGCCTTATATTAAGGTCTATCCAAATTGCTCGCTGTTGGGCGATTCTGTTAAGGAGCCGCCTCTTTTCGCCCACCCTGCTCAACACCTCGTCGTTTCGGATATGTTCAGACCAATGGATCCTCGCCATGCACCTGTAGCACCACATTATAACATGTACATTATAAATTAGTAATCCTCGATGACTGCATTATATTTTTTTGGATATGGCTGCCTTTGCTTTTATATTAATACTGTTTTATTTTTGATATCCCTAAAAGTATTCCGGTATTTGAAAAATAAAAATAAAACACCGGTAAGTATTGCAAAGTCAAAGATTTTTTTATTTATTTTAATTTTGTAGGCGTTTAGGTATTTCAATTATATTTTATTATATTATTATTTTAAAATATACATATTATGCATGTTTGTGCTAGCGCAGGTCGAAGACACTTGTAATTGGTATAATGGGCACAGTCTTAATTAATAATATATTATTCTTTATGTATCATGTAGACCTTTTTCTATTTAAGAAAGTTAATCGAATTAGTATATTGAAGCCGTTCGTACGTACGACACAGATTGTTTCGTTGTGTTGGTGTTTACGAGTATAAACACTGATAAAACCATGTTCCTCTTACGCACGACTTACACATATTAATTCGATTGTCTTTCTTAAATGGAAAGAGGTCTACCCATTATTCCATTAGTGTCTCTAATAAAAAAATATATAAAAAATAGGTAGTTATTGCTCCATTGTTGCGTAAGGCTCGTGTTATAATCTGACAAATTAGTGATTCGCCAATTATTTGAAATCCCTATCTTTGGTTTATATTTTGGTGTCCTATTTTAGAATTATTTACATTCGCATCCAAACAAATCATTAGTATAAAATCTATCTCTGTATGAATTATATGCCTCTGAATAGTCTAATACTTACAAGAGGCCAGGAGACGCAATTACTGTAGCGATTCACATTCACAAACAAGATCCGTACTGTAGCAATTATATATCACAAATACACTTAGGTTTGACAAAATCACATGTACCTATGTACCTCACCGGTAATCGAACCCGGAATACTGAGTGTTTTAATTTTTTTACATTAAGCGGTTATTTATTCGTATTGTTCGTAATGTACACGTATTTAAGTAATTACACCGAAAATTTCAAGTCAATCCGGCGATTATTTTCAAAGTTACGCTCATATTTATACGCGAAACCGGCCGCGAGGCCGGAGCACCAGCGCTCCCCTAGAGCGCAGTCCCCTTTATTTTTACCTACCTATTGTAAACGCTGTACATTTTATTTACCTGTCCATTGTAAATGATCCCTTCTAATGTATTCAGATGACTAAAGTGAAAGTATGGCCCTGGAATAGACGACTAGATGTAAGTTGCAAAAAAAAAGTTTTTTACTCTATGTAAAGCGCTTTTGAAACTTAAAAGCCGTTTTTCTTAAAACTGTCTTTTTAAGATCGGTGACAAAGATTTCTCGGAAACGGCTCAACCGATCCGTCTCAAATTTTAACACAAGCTTCTTAAGTATAATTTTTAGTAATTAATCGAAGGTTTTTCTCGCCGATAAATATATATATTTTTTATAAACAATTTAAGGCCAAAATTTTTGCCAAAAATCGTTTTTTTTGAGAAGTAGTCATTGTGTCAAAAAAAAAGTATTTTGCTTATTCCTTCGATTAATTACAAGATAATACATTACTTTGACGAAATACGTTTGGTATTTTTATTTTAGATGATCCAGTCTAAAGATATCGCTGTTACCGCAAGATGCCTTTTTTGAGAGGAACTCCTGGGATCAGCTATAGCAGTTTTCAAAATTATTATTTTACAAATAAAAATGTTAAAATACAGTTAAAAGTAACCATAATATGTGTACAAATTTTTCACATTAATAAATTTTAAATTCTTCTCAGAAAAAATTCTTGAAAAATCGCTTTTTTTGGGCCTCCTGACTGTATTTAACCCCTTAAATTAAACATTACTTTGTTTTTAACTAAGTAACAGTTACTTTTGTTGTGGCGTTGTACTAAGATGATATTCCAAATTACCAAAAATATTCACATATGAACAGGAACTACGTTCCAGCTTATTCCCAGTGTGATTCCGGCAGTAATGACACAGCTTTTTTACTGAATATAATATTGTGTTACTTGGAAAAGCAGACGCAAAACGTGAAATCCATAATCGTCACGGTAAATGACTTCATTACGGAAAATACTAATTTATAACAATGTTGGTATTTAAGGACGGCACTTTACTGTCTGAGCATACCAAAATATTTCGTTTAGGTAGGCAATTAGGCATTAATAATTAATTATTACTATTAATTATTTATTAATAGTAATTTATTAAAGTGAATTTCATTACTGAATAGCGTTTATCTAACCCTAGTCATAAATGTTTGCGCAATCAATTTACCTGTAATGACAAATTCATCATGGGCATCAGTAGAAAAATTATGTGCTATGAGAGGTTTGCGGTGTATCGATTGCGTTATTAGCCGCTATCATGACACTTGACACGACATAGCAATGATTCATCTGTCGTACGTCGTACCTAACCTTACACAATCGCCTGTAATAATTCTGACGATGTTATCAAAATCATAGTATTGTTATTCCTGTTTGGAGATAAACATGTATCTACATTTTAGAACGTATACGTAATAAACATGATAGCGATGCAGCATTGAGGGATTAGATATATTGTAAAGATAACACTTAATGAACGTGATCATTTTCATTAAACAGTAAATAGTTCTGGATTGCACAAATAGATTACAGCAGTACGCAGAATGACGCAGTACATTTAATCATAGAATGATTTAGACATTAGTAATTATTAGTGATGCAACGAATACTACTTTCACGAATACGAATACGAATGTCAAGCCTACTTATTCGGCGAATACGAATACGAATAATTCAAAAAGGTAATAAATAAAACACCACTGTTCTTTTTTTACTAAGAGATTTACTTAAGAGATTACTAAGAGATTAAGAGCAAATTTTTGTTCAAAAAGCACGACATTTCTTTTATCCGTTTGTACATTCCCAGCGGTAGAAAATAATTATCACCTTTTTCACGGTTACGAGAGATCATATTTTTAGATTTAATATGAAATCATTTTATAAGAGTCAACAATTTTACACACAATTTTACATAATATGAAATGAACAATACGTATTACAAAACAAAAACTATATGAAATGAGCACCTAGCTTTATTATTAACCCAACGAAACTAGATGAAAGAACTCATTTTATGCTGTGAAACAAGTAATAATTGACAACTTGAGAACTCAACAAATCCATTCATTCAATGTTAGGGGAATCCCCAGATATTTGAATGCGTAGGTGTGTTCGGATACACGGTGCACAGCCAAACCGTAATTTGCGTTGCGTTCAGTTATAAATAGTTTGTTTTTAATATTCATGATGATATTCGGCGAATACGAATATTCGGTAAATACGAATATTCGGCGAATACGAATATGCACGACACAACTTAACCCCAAAAATCTTATTTTTAAAAACTATTTAATAATTATAGATTATATTGAGCTGGTATTTTTTGCAATCCTCAAAAATATCCCAAAGAATACAAAAGCAAAAGACAATTAAATGATAATGTGAAACAAGAGAGTCAAGAGTATAAAAAATTATGTTTTTCCATAGACAATCGGCAATATTCTATACGATACGCTTACTTCATTCTGCTTGCAAAGCTTCCGTCAGTCGGATGCCTGTGAGTAATGATTACGGTTATTTTTTTTATAAAATTGCGAAAAATTTAGTAGAATATTGTTCGCAGTGTATAAGAAATGTAATCAAAAATATTATAGAATATTTTCAAACCATTCTTCATCAAAACGCAAATTTGACTGGGGTCACGTTTGTACCCCACTCCGACCCCTGATCCTATTTACGATATTCCGGTATCCGAGGGTTAAATATACCTATATGTGCTGGTTATCGTAGATTTTTTGTTTGTACAAAATTGCACTTTACTTATAATTTATGCTATGTGCAGTTCCTATATTTCACATTCTCGTTTCTATCCACCTTGAATTTTGGTATTTAATTAATTACGTAATATATAAAAAATATGAACAGTTAAAGTAATTCTACTACATGTATCCAATAATTAGAGCCAGTTTTTTGATCAGTAATACGTTAGTTATAGTAATAGGTAAAAAAAACGCAAAAATCTATATTTTTTCATAACTATCACTACTATTTACTTCTGATCAAATAACCGGCACTTACTGATTCTCTCGTTTCTACTAACTGAATATACGTTGAATATTATACTGTAACTAACTTACCGACTAACTAACTAACCAACCATCGCGTTTCTTAGCAATGGTAAGTGAAAGTAGGTAAGTAGAGAGGATACAATGCCACAATCTTCTATCCTGGCAGACCACTTTTGCATCGTCCATTATATTCTCCTGCTCGCTCTTAGGTTGTTAAAGCTTTAAACAGAGCCGTCCTCGAATATTTGGTTTTTCTGATCATGCCAGATCTTTCGCGGACTCCCTCACTTCAAGTTACTTTCGACACTCGCCTCATATATTTTCTTTACTATTCTCATTTCTCCATTCTAACTATCTAACTATCTACTACAGCTAGCATTACTATATGTATACTGTACGATATTTATTAATATCCTTGCATTGTGTATTTTTTTGCTTTATTCTAATACTTATTTTTTTATTAGATATTTTAGTTAATTATAATAAGTGAAAAATTGTAATTGTAGTAAATTCTATCATATTTACATGTCACCGTCTATTTCTTGAATAGCTAATACAGAAGATTATCAGCGAATTTAGTATTTCATTTGATTTAATTGCTTTTATATAACATTTCATTTTACTGAAATAAGTGAATACTTGAAATTTTTTGAATGAATTTGACAACCTCTATGTAACCTTTTCTACTTTAATGTAATATACGAAATAGTGAAGTAAAATTTATTTTATCTAATCAGCCTTTCCCACCTGCAGAGAATTGTAAAATCTAAACTAAAAATGTATGGTACAGCGAATAAGATAGTGAAGAATCCGCCTGGGGTTCATGTGATTCTGCTGAGCCAGTAGGTGAAGTGAAGTGAAGTTCATTCAGAGAAAGTTCTCACGTCCCGCTATGCCCCCACATACGGAGCATAGCGGGACACAAATGCCATTTTACATTTATGTATTCGCATATCGTAGATTTTTTATCGTAATCGTGAAAAACGTATCCATAGTCGTTCGCAATGCATTAAACCATGATATTGAGTCAAAACTTGTTTAATCATAATATTTTATCTTGTAGGTATGTTTGAGTCTTAAGTATCCCACTATGCCCCCCCCCACCCCTACTTATATTGATGTAAAAAATTTAATTGGGTCATTGATGTAACAAGCTTAATTGTAACTTCCTAGGACATTGTTTTAACAGTTTTGGACTTATAATTTAGTATTGTTATTGTGGACTAGCTGTGTATAAAGGAAATAAATACACCGGTAAAGTCCCAAAGTCCTTAAACAGCTGATTTTAAATATTTCCCTTATTTATAAACATCATAATAAATACTTTCCCTTAGGGTCAAGAGCAGTTAAGCAATTATCATTAAATTTCTGTATCAGAAAAACTTTTCCGAAGAGTTCAAGGGTAGGTACTATTTTGTAAAAATAGTAAGTACCTATCACTATTTTAAGAAAAACACTGCGATCTCTCAAGAACAGACAGTGTAGTGCTAATAAACTTTGTTTTTATGTACGAAGTAAGCCAATGAGGAAAAATATAATATCCAAAGTCATATAATAGAACTTTTAATTATGTTTTGAGTCAATAAATAAATTAAAAGACGGTAAAATTGTTTTTAAGTACAGGGTGAAACAAAGCTAATCCACAATACCTTATAGATAAATTCCTACCTAAATAATGAGTCGAAAATGTTGAACAATGTCCTAATATCGATTGGTATTTATGTACACAAGCGACTTCAAAATTTGCATTTTTTAAGGCTTCAGATTTATTTTGTGATGATAAACTATCATAAATGTAACTTAAATAAATGATTAACTATCACTGATGTAACTTTAATCAATGATAAACTATCATTAATGTAAATTAAATATTAAAAATTGGTTTGCTTTAATATAAGTCAAATATGTTATTTTTTTACTTTTATTTTTTTATTCTTATCTACTAGGGATGGGTCGTCCACGTCCGTCCATCGACGAGACGATCAACTAGTTGATCTATTTTCAACTTTATAGATAAAAAAATAAATCTATTATAATTTTGTTTACACCACTTTTTATTGATTTTTTACATGTTTCGGGAACAATGTTCCTTTTCTCAGATTGAGCCTTAAACTAAAGTTGACAAATAATACAGATATATTTATTTATTAATAATGTCACCACAAAGTGAAAGCCTGACTTTGAAAGATTTAATCTTCAATAAATTTCTAGATAACATCTCAAATGTAAAGTATTTTTAAATTATGTATTTATTTATAAATTTATAGATAATAAATAAATGTACAGGTTTTTATCATTTTATTTAACTTGTATTGAAACGAATGAATTTTTCGTAATCGATTTGAGTTAGTGTAGTGATAGTCCAACGTTTTCCAAAAAATAAGTCAGATATATTGAAAAAATTCAAACTTTGATGTCGCATATCTCCATAACTATTAATATTAGGTCATGATAGCTTTCGACTCATAATCAAGGCAGGAATATAGTCCTGCGAGGTTATTAATGTTTTCCATATAACCCTACACATGTACACATTTAATGATATGTACCTAATATATTTTTTTATACATACATTACTGCTTTGTACTTATTTATATTTTTAATTTTTATACTCATATTTTAATGCTTATACCCAATACTTTCACTGCTTATATATGTAGTTTATATTTATATTTTACTGCTTACACCTGATATTGTTGTGTACACCTACTTCTTTCTTTATTATGTATAGAAAGAAGTATATAAAACAATATATAAAAGCCTATAATGTGCGTAAACAAATAAATAATAAAATATTTATTTTTACATATAAGCAAGTAGCGGTTTTATTTTCCCCGAAACTATATTCCTTCGAACTTCTTTAAATTTTAAAAATTAACGTAATAAAAATAGCCAACGATAGTCCGCGTAACGAAGTTGATGCGTCAACTAGTTGACGAATTCAACTACTTGATCGTCTCGTCGATGGACGGACGTGGACGACCCATCCCTATTATCTACCTTATTCTATGTCGGTCCTCCAAGCTCCTACTATACAAGGCCATAGTCCTGCCCATCATGACATATGCAGCCCCCACATGGGGCTACGCTGCACACACACACATAAGCAGACTACAGATCCTGCAAAACAAAGCCATTCGGCTAGCACTGAATGCGCCGCGTTGGATCAGGATCACTCAACTACACCACGACTCGGGCATCCCGCCTATACAAGATCACATCAGAAACTTGGCCAGGCGTTTTTATGCAGGCATCCCTACCCACCATAACCCTACAATCAACACTCTGTCGCAATACGACGTAAACTACCCCGAAAGAATCAGGAGACCCAAGATGGTCCTCCTGGGGGCTCCTCCCCCCCCCCCCCCCTGCGCCATCCTAGCAGTAATACCCCCCCCCCAATTTTCTATGTTTTTCCCAAGTGAAGTAAAGAAAGCCCTTCACTGATACATCATGATGGAAGAGCAAGGGGTCCACTAGTGACCCGGTACTCTGTTTGCCATTAGACAAGGTCAAGGTATGTGGGTCCTTATTGCACCCCTGAGACAATGAAGTGGTTTGTGCGGAATCCACGAGTGCCTTTGCTCCATCTGCGGTATAGCGAGGAAACCGCCTAAGCATCAAAAAATGGCGAAAGATTGGCCGATATGGGAGCTTTTGCGGCCCTGGTTTGCAGCGGGTCCTACTTCATTGTACATGAAACCTTATCAACGCGATGTGCCTCCATAATGTTGTTCGTTATTTTTTTATCATTATGTCATTGCAGCTTCCGAGTACTGGTATTAGTTAACAGAAACAATTGTCAAAAGCTAACGAATTGTAATCGGACAAAAAAAATACAGACGTCATGAGTGTTGTCGCCGTTGCGTGCTGTGTTGCTCTCGAAAGATGATTGTGCCACTCGCTAAGGCGCAGTAAGTTTATTGATTGTGATGTAATAATGTGTTGTTATATACAATACACAAACATAATTGGTTAGGAAGAGCTGGCGGTCGTATGTATTGTTAATAGACTGGACTAGGCTGACATGCGAAACTAAATGAGGCAATTTGACGTGCACCGCTGCTCTGAGTAAGCTTACTTCAGTGAAGGCTGATAATGTGCTACTTAGGGATTTTTGGATTTAATAGGTTGATGCAAAAGTTCCATGTCCCATATTTGGCGGTAGATGGCACCGAAATGCAAAACTTATTGACTTTATTATTTGTAAAGTTTCAAGGTTATTTGAAAGAAAATGTTTCAGTGGATACTTCGGAAAAAAATTGTGTTATTTTTTAACAATTCTGTTAAGCCTCAAACATGGCAGAAAATAATGAGCATTTTCGACATATTGTAAAACAAAAAAATTAGTAAAACATTCTCGAGGCATCGCGAAATGAACGTTTGGTATAAAAATCGAGTGGGCGCGCTCAAAGAGTTATTGCTGTTCGACATCGCGTCATAGAAGTCCACAGGTAAAAGCGAACCATCAAACGGTGTCTCGGTGTGTGTCTAGCGAGCCGAATACCAGCGAGAATAATTAAGAGAAGTACTTAACGGGCGTTTGGAAATAAGTGCGACCACTTACGTGCGAATTACAAAATTGGCAGAATTGGCGAATTACAAAATTCCCGCAACTTATGTGATAAATAAATTTTTTATCGTAAGTGTTTCATTTACCTATCAAAGCCACGATTCCGTGACAAAATTATGTTTTTTATTTCAGAAAAAGCGAGAGTGCTTCGCAGACAGCCGTAAGTGATTTGGAAAGTTTCGTGAATTTTTTTTAAGGCCTAGTGAAGTATCACGTTTTAGAAGACCACCTTAGGCTAATGACGACAAAATATTGGTTAATTGAAAAAGATCGGCATTTAACAGAGAGATTGGAAAAATTCTTGGAATCAACCAGTCCACAGTGTCGAGGCATCAACTTGGAATGGTTAGGTTAGGTTAGGTTAGGTTAGGTTAGGTTAACAGAAAAAAAATTGTATATTTTTGCTTGCGATTGTCTACTGAAGCGCATCTTAATCAGTCCATTTTTAGCGAGCAGTGATGAAAAATGGATTGCGCACAATGTCAAGCAGAAGAGGTCATGATCTAAGCACGGAGACGCCCCTTCAACCAGCGCAAAAGCCAGTTTACATCCGAAGAAGGTTATGCTCTGCATTTGGTGGTATTGGAAGAAAATCGTTCAGTATAAGCTGTTACCTGAAGACCAGACCATTGCATTGATTCGATCAAATATTTGTCGTCTAAATACTGATCACAAGTATGTTTTTTTTTTTAATTTATATATCTTTTAAATTTATATATCTTAAAAATAATAATATTATATGAGCATAACATAACTTAAAAATAAACTTGGTAGTGAGACTAGGTATCGTATAATATATAAAAATGTATAAAAGTAAAAGATTATAATGTCATATGAAAATAACAAAACTTAAATATAAACTTAGTAATGAGACTAGGTAACCGATGGAGATAATAAAAAAACATGAACATCAATATGAATCACTGGGATCAAGATGCATAAAAAAATCATGGAACAGCTCAAAGTAAAAATATAAAGGCATTGAGGCCAACAGAATGAGGCATGTGACATGTGACTTTGTCTAGTTTCCAGAGTCAAGTTATTTAATAGGAATTTCCTTATTTCCTCCTTCCTCTTCTTGTAGATTCTTGACGTGCTCCGGTATTTTATTGAAGAGTCGTGGTACTGTGTCCTCTGTTGTTCTTGCTCCGTAGAAGTTGTTGATTTTTTCGCATTGAGTTGCCTGTTTGTGATTTGCCGAGTTCTGTGAATTGAAGCAGGCGATCAGAAGCGGTTTGAATTAACTGACAGAAAGGGGACTGGGTTCCATCAAGACAATGCTAGACCACACGTAACTTTGGCCACATAACAGAAACTTTTATTTATATTACATGGATGAATATTTTGGTCTAGTTCTCTAATTCAAACTTGCGCACTACGATAACCATTTAAGATCGCTTTAAAATAGCTTTGTTGGTAAAAAAAATTACTGGTTTTGGAGATATCAAAAATATACAAAGTCGATCCTTAAAATATCTTACTTTCTCCAGCTGTCACCACACTGGTATCGCAGAGTCTTCCACTTTCTTTAATCCTAACCCTTACACACTATAGCGAACTCCCTAATAGACTGCTCAGACGAATATCGATACCTTCCATACTAACATAATTGACTTACGCACTGCAAACACAAAACACACATTTTTCTACAGAGCTTCTCTACACTTCAATACTCACTTCGAGGAACGACTTATTCAACACGACATTCAGTAAAATCAAATCAAATGCCAACACACAGACCATAATTATCCTTAATATTTAAAATTACCCAATTAATGTATATTGGTGTCTCACAGAGACGAAACTGTATTTTTATGGGAAAGTAGGTATAGAAGTCTTTTGGGTATACATAGGGCTTACGACTTATGGTACGGCTGGCTTATGTGATCGCTTTACACAATGTAACGTTCGCCGTTTCCACCCATGAAGAATACCATGTCTACTAATTTTTGGAAGTTGTATGTATTTAAACTAGCTGTGCCCGCGCGGCTTCGCACGCGTAGACTTTTAGTACACTGTTTGGATCGTCATAGAACTTTCGCGAACCTTCTAGAACATTCTCCTTCCAGAAATTTCAAGAAATTTATCGAATGTACAGGAACCTTCTAGACACACCTACACATTCCGCCACTCAGTTTAGAACCTTATAGAACTTTCGGAAATTTTCTAGAACTTCTCCTTCCAGAACTTTCTAGAGCAGGTTTTTCCGGAACCTTCTAGACTCACCGACACAGTCGGCGCACCTATTTTGAAAGAATCTGTAGCATTTGCGGCCTTCCCATAACAAAACAATGTGCTAGAAAGCACATTTTCCTCACCCACTCCCACCCACGCAGAGCCACCCCCACCAAACTCGCACATTTTTAATGTGACACCAAGGGCTAGCTACCACCATAACCACCAGGGGGTGGTAGTATCTGGTTGTGAAGAAAACTTGGCGGATAGGGAAACACGGGTTTCTTTATATATATATATATATATATATTGATTATACGCCACGTTTCACATATGAGTTGTAACGATCCTCAGCGTGGCCGGCACCAAAGCTTTTTCATTCCCCTTAAATGACCACGGATGTCGCTAATGAGACATCTATATTGATTTTGGATTTTTTTAGCAATATTCTTTATCTGTGTAATGAAATTCATTCGAATTACTAGCAGTACACTAGGATACGCCAGAAATATTATTTCAATTTTTATTAAACTCCTTTTACCAGTGTTCAATATTTCTCTCACCAACTTTATTCAGATAGAAGTATAATAGTATGTACAATAAGTGATTGTTGGTGTTTGTGTTCTTAGTCCTCCTTACTAGGGGTTCCTGTGCTGAAGCGGACAAGTTTTTTCTTATTTATTATCCTTTTTTAAATTTCTATGCCGTTTTTAGTATACTATTTAATTTATCTGCATCAATTTCATTTAGCCATACTTTTATCTTTTTTTAAACTCGTCAATCTTTTCAATATTTTTCAAGGATGTTGTAGAGCTTAGTTGCAAAATAAATATGAATTCGTTGGCCAAAAGTCGTGTTAAACGTTATTATTATATAATAAGTTTCAATATTATTTTAAAAGTTGGTAGAAATCAGTTTCACACACATATAGGTACTAATTTCTTCATCGAAATTGTCCAAATGTTAAATTAAAACAAAATATTCGCCATGACAGAAATATTGACATTTCAAATGTCTTGACATCGCTCATAGAAACTTTACGCGTAAATAAATACTTCTCGTCTATTTAGTCTTGGGATATTATAACGATGATGTTATTCTCAGAAGAGGCGGATAAATTTAATACGAAGAAAGCGTAAAAGTTATTCTTCACTTCTGTAGGCTTCGCACGCTTGAATGATTTTTTGATTACTTTACTTTGGAGGCTTTTTGCTTTCATGCGCCGCCGCTGAATATAATCAATAAGGGTGTTGGAGGCCTCTACCGGATAGAACCGGTCCAATACAATATCATTTGATCCAATCATCGCCAACAACGAAGCCAAATGGCGCTAGCCATGTTTTAGATTTATATTTATGCTCGCTCATTTATTCATAATTTTTATCAATCGAAGTCGACGAATATAACCGCGGTGACGCACAACTCGGTCATGAAGTTAATAGAAATAAATTAAATAGCTATTAAGATGAAACAACGAATTTTGAAACGGTGATACTAAAATACTTTTTTTTTACATTAGCAACACACAACACGAATAAAAGATAATGTCCAAAATAAAATAAATAAATACTTATTTTATCTTTTTTTTTCTAATTTTACAACTCATCACCATGTAAACATTGAAAAATCACTATATGTATTTGGTAATAATAAATACACGATCAAAGAACGTGAAAAAAAAAAAAGAACGGCAAAAAATTTTGGAGGAGCTGGGATTTGAACCCAGGACTTTCAGCATGCGAAGCAGACACTCTACCACTGAGTTACACCCCCGATGAAGCGTTTCGCCAAAATAATATATATAAACCCAAAGTACTATTTACGAGACTTTCTTGTTTACTTTTCAAAATTATCGAAAAATCTTTATAATAAAAATAATGTTTTTTTGTGTTTTGATCACAGTTAAAAAAATCTGTATTATGCAATTTATTATATTATTTGCTCAAAAATACCCTTTTCCCAAAAGGTTAGTTAGTAAGGTAGGTAGGTATCTAGGTAGGTACTTCCTACCTTCTTTTTTTTTTGCGAAATCAACATTATGATTGATTCGTGTAGTGTTCGGTGCTCGTCGAAATACATCCGACTCACTCTTTAGGGAATGACTATGCATATAACCGGTGCAAGTGAGAAAAACTATGATAAATACGTATGTTAGGGTTTTATTGTTCTAATAATATTACGTAGGTAGGTACCTAAGTCATGTAACAAAATGGAATTAAATAATATGCAGTGAAATTAATTTAAAATTGATAAGACACTAAAAAATTAACACATTAATAGGTTGTAGGTTACTTAGTAAATATTTAAGCTAATCATTTTTCTTCTCCAGTAAAGTTGATAAATATGGCCTGCCTACGTACTATTAAATTATTAAGATAACGATATGCGGTAGGTAGGTACCTACCTATACCTAGTGTTATACGTATAAAAAATCTAATGTGAAAAATAAGACTCGGTTCCTAGGATTGTACCGACCCCCGAATACCTACCTAGGTAGGTAGTTGGTAAGTGAGTGTCTTGCCATTTACCTACCACTAGACCAAAAAAGCACATCAACTTATTCCAAAAGTCAAGTACCTACCTACATACCTACCGAGGTAGTTTCGTCTAACAAAAAATCCCGACAAAAATGATTTTTACATGCACAATATCCAACTCAAAAAATAAGTCAGGCGTTTGATCTTTCGAAAGAATCTGATATTCTAAGCATAATACATATATCCTAACCAATGACATTAATTTTTAGAAAGAGCTTTGAAAATGTGAAATTAAAAACAGAAAAAATATATTGTTAAATAAATTACGAGGTACCTAGGTAGGTACGTGCGCACCCATTTATCTTTTACTACGGCGCTAACAGTCACGTGACGTTTGTAATGTCGCAGGGCATTCGGGAGTAGACGAGGTCGGGCACAAACCTAACCCAAATAAACCGGTTCTCTTCACCGAAGGTGGGTCAATAAACCACTTACGCAAGACGGAAAGGGACAGCGAGGAAATCCATAGCAAAAAGACAGAGAAGCTCCGATCCTGGGAGCGACATCCTAAAGCGCCGTACTGTAATAGAAAACACGCCTGCGAACGAAAGAGAGGTTCCTTCTCAAAGAGCGGCTGCCAAAGCGGTACGTCCTTTGCAACGGCCTTTGCGTAGCCAACTTCACACAAAGCAAAATAATACAATACATACTCAAATCGAACTTTGCATAAACTCTCATTTGTCATTCGTTCTTTGATGTGCAAATGTTTTTAAGCGTTACCTAAATATTATTACAATATCCTCTCATTGTTACCAATAATAATGACGCTTTCGACTTTCAACAATCGCGAACAATGCAAAAATTCGCTTCTCGCCGGCGCCGGTTCGTTACGTCGATAACGGGAAGCTTATAAACGAGCGAGATAGACATATGGCAGGGTTTGATACAGGCGTGCGTTGGAAGAGCTCCGAGAATGTTTGAATGAGCGGAAATTTCCACGCTTGTTGGTGCAAAGCGCATGTGCAGAAGTATCGCGTCAGAGCACACGTAGCACGTAGGTATTAGATTATTATCGAAGGGTTAGGTACATGATGGATCGTGCATTTCGTTAAGTTATTATTTTTTATGTTAAAATGTAATGAAAATTATTTTTAGTTGACCTTCCTGTTGATGTGAACACCGAATGAAACGGATTAATATAATTTTATAGGCATTTTATTTGCTTGGACCAAACATATCTGGTTTTATTTATGTAGGTACAAAAATACATAGGTACATATCGTTTATCTTTAAAGCGAGTATTATTTTTTTCAACACCTTTTGCAGCACTTAAAATAATATGTGCCTAATATTTACTTATATTATAACATTGAATATTTACAAAATATGTAAATTATAGTGGCTACAAATTATACCTACCTAGATTCAGACACACTTTTCTTACCCTTCAAATAAATTTACTTTAACGAATTGGCTTACAACTAATTTATTGATTATAACATGTTTTAAGTTTTAGTTTTATGTTGTAAAGTCCTAAATATTAAGTGGGTAGGTACCTACCTCCACTGTTGTTAATTATTGTGTAAAAATATATTGGTTGGGTAAGATTGACACAAACCTTCTTGAAAGATTTGAATGTCTTTTGTCTGTGATTTTCTAAGAATTCTCAAACTGAATCAAGCACTGCTTTTTGTAAATTTAAAACATGTTGTAAACACAAAAAAAAATGTTTATTGTGTTTGGGATTGATTGATAGCGAAAAATAATTGTGGTTTATCATCCAAATAAATTTACCTATTTATTAATCGAAATAAACACCATTACATTCGATAGAATCATATTTTTTTTCGATTAATTACAAGTTTGTCTATTCCACTAGTGTAAAATTGCAAAGTTGATAAAATTTCGAAATGCACGTCCGGCAGTAGCTTGGTCGTTAATGAACGTATCTACCTTGTAAAAAGTTGAAATGCTTAAACAACCAGTGATAATCTGTTGGCATGATGGATGGCGAATATGGTGGATGATTCAAGTAAGTTCGATACCCCAATTTGTTAAAATATTGGAAGGTCAATCGACACAACAGGAAATTTCTCTTATTTGCTTATGTTCCATTTTTATTTCCATAGCTATATTTGAATCAATATTAACAATAAAAACGACATTTTTGTAACCAACCAAAACAAAACGAAATGACATTAACATGATTTAAAATTATATTAACATGAATTAAGATAAAAATATTCGCATTCATTTTTCTACCAACCTAACAGACGTGATGATGATTTAACGTTGGTACAAAGTACAGAGAATAATTTTGGCGATGAATATTGGTCACGGTCCATCTTTTGTTCGATTTTAATTGATTTTGACCTTGGACATTTCACTTGAGAGGATCCACAGAAGACGAACACAGTGCTGAATTGTCTGGCGGTCGGTCATTTCTGGTTCGAACCAGTTTGTGATTTATGCTACTTAAATTCTTTCAGAAACATTAACCGTACAATTATTCAGAAACCAGGATGCGGCGTTGTGACAAAAAGCTCACCATTCTTATCTATAAATAGGTGTTAAATAATTTTATTAACCCTCCTCAGCCATGCAATAAATAACACAGGTCTACAAATTCATTCAAACCAAAAATTATAGTTATATTAATTAATAAAAAGGAAACATTTTGTATAAAACCACTATTTATTGAATTACAACATGTTTCGGGTCAACGGTCCTTTCATAAGGATACAACATATACTAAAATCTATTTATATTTTTTATATACAACGCAGGTAAACTAAAAATTTAATTTAGAAGTATAGACTGTAGATATTAAAAAAAAAAACAAAAAATTAATTTATGAGAGTAGAATAACTTATTAGGAACTAATCTGAAAACAGAAAAAAAAGAATAAGGTCATTTGAGTCCTATATTTCCAGACACCGCTAACCGCATACTAAAGCAATTTACAGCAGGTCAAGTAATGTATATCTTATTGTGTGAGATGTTATTGTTACTACATTGTTAGTTTTTCTAGAAAGGTTATTTATATTTATATACAAACTTTCTAGAAAAACTAACAGTGTGGGTAATTACTAATTACATGTCACACAATAAGGTATAAATTCCTTGACCTGTTGTAAATTGCTTTGGTATGGAATTAGCGGTGTCTGGAAATATACGACTCATTTGTAATATTTCATTTGCCACTAAATAAATTTTCTTCTTTTCTAAATAAATTCTATTTGTATATAGAATTTCTAAACCTTTGTAGTTTATTTCAAAAAGGTATTCGAAAATTCAGAATAGTTGTTGCTATTTAAACATTTTAAGTGCTCCTTAATTCTAGTATCAAAATTTCTACAAGTTTTATCTGTATAAAAATATTTGCTATCAGTATATATTGGTTTATTTCAAAAAGGTATTCGAAAATTCAGAATAGTTGTTGCTATTTAAACATTTTAAGTGCTCCTTAATTCTAATATCAAAATGTCTACAAGTTTTATCTAAAAATGTATCAAAATGTATCAAAAAAAAATTATCAGTATATATTGGTTTATTTCAAAAAGGTATTCGAAAATTCAGAATAGTTGTTGCTATTTAAACATTTTAAGAGCTCCTTAATTCTAGTATCAAAATTTCTACAAGTTTTATCTGTATAAAAATGTTTGCTATCAGTATATATTGGTTTATTTCAAAAAGGTATTCGAAAATTCAGAATAGTTGTTGCTATTTAAACATCTTAAGTGCTCCTTAATTCTAATATCAAAATGTCTACAAGTTTTATCTGTATAAAAATGTTTGCTATCAGTATCTATTGGTTTATTTCAAAAAGGTATTCGAAAATTCAGAATAGTTGTTGCTATTTAAACATTTTAAGAGCTCCTTAATTCTAGTATCAAAATTTCTACAAGTTTTATCTGTATAAAAATGTTTGCTATCAGTATATATTGGTTTATTTCAAAAAGGTATTCGAAAATTCAGAATAGTTGTTGCTATTTAAACATCTTAAGTGCTCCTTAATTCTAATATCAAAATTTCTACAAGTTTTATCTGTATAAAAATGTTTGCTATCAGTATATATTGGTTTATTTCAAAAAGGTATTCGAAAATTCAGAATAGTTGTTGCTATTTAAACATCTTAAGTGCTCCTTAATTCTAATATCAAAATGTCTACAAGTTTTATCTGTATAAAAATGTTTGCTATCAGTATCTATTGGTTTATTTCAAAAAGGTATTCGAAAATTCAGAATAGTTGTTGCTATTTAAACATTTTAAGTGCTCCTTAATTCTAATATCAAAATGTCTACAAGTTTTATCTAAAAATGTTTGCTATCAGTATATATTGGTTTATTTCAAAAAGGTATTCGAAAATTCAGAATAGTTGTTGCTATTTAAACATCTTAAGTGCTCCTTAATTCTAATATCAAAATGTCTACAAGTTTTATCTGTATAAAAATGTTTGCTATCAGTATAAATAAACAAATCCTTTTTGAAAATAATTTTACCTTTTAAATATTTCACATTGGTTCCTTTTTAGTTATTCAATGTGTATAGACATTACCAATATTCATTTTTAGTCTACATTGTTTCCTGATGAAGGGACCATTGACCCTGAAACATGTTGATTATTCATGTATTTTTCATCATGTATTTTTGTTTTACCACGAAAGACAACAAAAGGTCAATTTCACAGTGAAAATAATAACAAATATACGAACATATATATGTACAGTTTTATGTCTCTTTTTTTTTCAGAAAAAATCCCATAAAAACTTATATATGACATTTTTATTCACTATATCTTGTTTTCTTCAGCTTGTCGGTCGTGGTACTTAGTGCATAATTTGATTCAACCATTCAGGAGCAGAACACTTCGAGGCTGGTCAAGAATATCACGATAAATCTAACTGCTTTAAAGCTTTTCGACACTGATGTATGGAAGTGAAGCCTGGAGCTGGCAGAAGAGGAACGAAAGTAGACTGAATACAATGGAGATGAGATCCCTTAGACGTATGTGTTTCAAATCCATTTATGATAGTGTAAAGAATGAAGATATTAGGAATTAATGAAAAGCTGATCGTAGCATAATTCGTAGAATTAAAACAGGGTCGCTTGGGGTGGTTTGGGCTTGTTGAGCGAATGAATGAGAAAATAATGGTAAGAAAGATAATATAATGCAAGTATTGACGGCGCCAGAAAGAAAGGGCGACCGCGGTGGAAGACGTGGCATGACCAGATTAACCGGATACTGGAAGATGGTCCCGTTAGAAGCCTCAACAACCCGTCGAGCTTGCATGCGAAGATGTATGAATGAGGATGAGGAGAGAGTTGTATACAAGAGTTTGGCGCTCTATGCTCTCTGCCTACCCCCACGGGGAAACGGCGTGATTGTAAGTAAATAAAAACAATTTTTGTCACATAAAACGCTTTAAAATAGCCAATTCCTGAATAAGACGAGGTATGCTGAAGGTTAACTCGAAGCAGACAATTAATTATTCTTACGAATTTATATGACTCAATTAATTTTCAAAGTGGCGATTACCTATCACGATAAATTTACGTCACCGTTGTTTTAATGAAGAGAGAAAAGAGATGAATTAAGTCTACATTATATTTATTTTTTAGCATTTTCTTTTTTCTTATTAATATACTGTGTATTACATTAGAAATAACCCCTCCACAATGACGAGAAATAATGTGAGAATTAATTATGTCTACATTACATTGTAGATTGTAGGTACTTTGATGCCTTTGTAAGAGAATCTTTGCGATACTATGTTCCATCAAAATAAAATTAAAATAACTATTAACAAATATTTTGAAAATCCCTTACGTCACTTAATTTTTACCTGTTGTAAAATATATGATAGATTATTCTGTACATTTGTAGGTATTATTATATAATTAGTTAATTATGTAAACATATATGTGATTGTACTTACTCCTTTACTGAATGAACACTCAGATAAGGAACTCGTTATTTATAATTTATAAAGTATTTCCGCGTTGTTATCTATATATTATGTCATGGGAATACATTTTATGCGTGAAATCTAAATATAATAATATATTATACAATAATTAACGAAAAGGTTAGCTAGATGTTGAAAATATAATTTGTTTTCAAAAGGAAAAGTCTACCAACTTAACCAATGCTCGCTGAAAGATTACAATTCCTAGTCCCGCTGCACTAGCGGCGATTAAAATACTTAGCACGCATTTTAATAATTCAAAATGGCTATACCGTTCGTGCCTGAGATAAATGTTTTTATAAAAATGACAGATATTCAAATACTTGCCTGTAAGAAGATTTATAAAATATAATAAATGAAATATAAAGTAGATGTGTGTTTTTCTCATTACATTTCTTCAATAAGACACACGACTCCGTTAGATTTGATAGAGATGCAAAAATGACATTTTTCTAGCTGGCAATAGACTGCCACCACACGCGTTTTTGACATAATACAGTAATCCGTTATTGTGTATTTTTTAATATAAAGCTCACCTGCCTGAGCTATGCTCTCTGAATACATAACATTTTCAGTCACACCCACATTATTATCTTTATTTACACAGTCGAATTTCAAATATTACTTTCATTAAGTTTCAAGGATAATTGATGGAGCCATTTAACTTCTGATATCTGCGTAATGAACAGCTATATCAGGTGTTATGATAAACATATCGTATTATATTTTAAGGTCTGTTTATTCTATTCATATGTTATTATGATAAACATATTGAGGTGAAGGCCTTGTGCCATTTTCATTCTCCATTTTAATATAGTAAATAATAAGTCCCTAGATAATATAGATATGTATGTAGATTCAATTGTTTTGTTGTATTGCAATATATTTGCTTATATATGTTGCTGCACTGTATGTATGTACCTGATTATTATTATTTTTTAAATTTTCACAAAAAATGTACAGATGTAATGTAAGTGATTCGCGCCCGTCCTCGGATAGAAATACAATTAGTTATAGACTAGCTGTAACCCTTCATTAATGACGGAACTTGTAAATGTCGGTTTCTGAAGAATAAGTATTTATTTATAAAAAAGACAGATAGACTGAAGGACAGACAACGAAATTATTATTACTGGTAATGATGGTCAAACCGTTATTTTAACCGGTTATTTTCGGTACGGTTATTTGGGATTTCTATTTGACTGACTGTACCGATGATTGTTAACTAAGATTTAGGTCCTTACATATGAAATTGGCGTTTAGTATGGGAGGAACATAAAGCCGATTTTTTTTAATTATAATATATTTATTTAATCAAAGTATGTACCATTGCTATCTATGCACTTTTGCCATCTCATAGGTAGTTCATCGATCCCTTTGCTAAAAAAACCATTCGGACGGGAATCAATAAAATCTTTGAAGGCGGTTTGGACTGCCCCATCGGAGTTGAATTTTTTCCTTTGCAAGAAGTTATCCAAATTTTGAAAAAAATGGTAATCTGTTGGGGCAAGGTCCGGAGAGTACGGTGGATGTCTTAGACATTCCAATTGAAGCTCCTTTAATTTGGTAGCCGTCTGTTGTGCAGTGTGTGGTCTAGCGTTATCATGAAGCAGCAGTGGCCCATAGCGATTAACCAGCCTCGGTTGTTTAACAGCTAGCTTTTCCATCTTGGTTTGCAGTTTCTGACAATAGACATCTGCCGTAATCGTCTGGCCAGATTTAAGAAAGCTGTAGTGAACGACACCAGCACTAGTCCACCAAACGATCACAAGTAACTTTTTTGGAGTCAATTTTCGCTTGGGGCATGGTTTGGCTGGTTCGGCAGGGTTCAGCCATTGCGATGAGCGCTTCCGATTATCGTACAGGATTCACTTTTCATCACAGGTAATGATTCGATTTA
>JADDOH010013758.1:0-76045 GCA_016648135.1 Agrypnia vestita
CCAATGGAGAAACAATTTCGTGATGAACATGATTTATAATATCCTTATTGTCAGGTGATCATGGCTGTGGGAGGCAAATTAAACACTAAAAACTATTCAAGTTTTTATTTATTACAAAAAGTCACTGGATACGAATTTAATAGGAGCACTGTTCTCAAATTCTCACTAAATTATTGTAGAATCTTCCTTGCACTTTTTTTTTACAACTTCTCGATTTTATCGGAAGGGATGCTGTATAATATTTCTAATACTTTTAATACAAATACAAATTGTTGATTGTAAAATATTTAGATTGATAATGCCCTCATAAGGCGAAACGCGGATCAGAAAATTAAAAAGGTAGAACTTAAAAAACAATTGTTTTTATTTCCATATGTGTGATTATGGAGTTCTACAAACATACCTCTGAAACAATAAATTTGATAAAATATTGCTTCAAATGTACAAAACATGTATTTGCGATTTATTTTGTACCTGATGAAGTAATCTGTTTCGTGTCCACGTTCAATATTCTAACCCATTATTTGCCCCACATGTGTTACGACGGATTAGATTACTTGTTAACCCAGTCACCCCACAATTAGCGATTCGACTACACAACAATTGAGTCGTTGTATACATTTGCAATTGTGGGTTGTCCCGTAATTAAAAAAAAAGTTAACCGTAATACCGTTCCATGCGGATCACACAACCCTAGCTTGATCCACATTCATAGATCTTCTCAAACGTCGTCGATTGTTGTGGACAAGTCTTCTAATACGACCATCTTCTGGTTTGTGTTTTACATGGTATGTTTTCAAACAGAACCATCTTGCAGTATCTGCTTTACCTAGTCATGCCAAGTCTTCGGTGGACGCCATCTATTTCTGGTATCATCAACACTCTCGCCGTACACTTTTTTACCACCTTCTCCTCATTTATTCTTTGTGAATGACAAAACCGCCTTTATTAAGCTTCACTTGTTGTTTGACCCACTTCCTGAACAACAATCGCTTTAAAATTTGGCAGAGAGAAGTATTCCGGATGACAATACAGTAATCATACATTAGTTTTACAACATCAGTTTTTAAATCCTACACACTATGATGAGATCAGCTTTAGGAATGATCTCATTTCCGCTACGTCTAGTCTAATTTTATTCCTCTTCTGCCAGCTCCAGTGTCGGAAACACTATTCCGTTGTGTTCTGTTAATCTTGCTTTGGCTGACGAGCTTCTATTTAAAGCGTTTTCGTTGATGCATAGTTATCCGTCGATTTTTTTATTTGTCATCTAATTGACATTTGTCATAATATAATTCTTTAATAGGGATAGGAAATTAAAATGTGTATCTAAAACCTTACATATACGCTACATGACGCTGTACTATTTTAATGAGTTGTTTCGCGATCTAGACTCTCTTTTCGGCGAAGATATGATCATCTGTGTATAGTTTTCTGGGATATTCTGCCGTATATGTGACCTCTCTGGCCGACGTTTCGGATCCCATTGCAGGGTCCATCATCACATCACATCAGCCCTGATGATGGACCCTGCAATGGGATCTGAAACGTTGGCCAGAGAGGTCACATATACAAGGCATAATATCCCAGAAAACTATACACAGAAGATTCTGAACGGCAGTGAAAATCTAAGAACATTTTTAAGATATGATCAGATAAAGGGCATGCCGAAAGTGATTTGTTCGCTTCGAAGCTGGCTGGAATTTTTTTTAAATTTTAAAAGATCAAATTTTTTGCATCATACAATATGTTGTACTTGACTGATACGCGTTCGAGTGAGCATTATTCATGTTTACCAGATTCTGACTGCTGTGATAACATAAAATGTTGTTTTGAAAGAACCTTCGATGACCTGTATCATTGCGATAAAAATAAAATAAAGATATGTATATTTTTTTAACACACGGAATATCAACACTTGTGATAATTAGTTAGTTCTGGCATGACTTAATGTAAAAAGTTTAATGTAAAAACGTTTTATGATAATTATGATAAGAGGACGTAACGGACCGCGCTTTTTGTGGCTTACGAATTAGAAACAATGTAGAAAATAATATTATGAGTTTTATTATAAAAATTAAAAAATTATATAATGTGCGTGGGATCTATCATGTGTTCACTCCACTAACACACTAATTACGATCGCTTTCACATGCAAGCTCAACGATTGTTGAGGCTTCTAACTTAATTTATAATTAATTATTCTAACTTAATTCTTCCAGTTAATTTATATCATAACAATATCTAGTTAATTTGGTCATGCTAAGTTTTTTGCGGTCCCCCTTTCTTTCTAGCACCGTCAGCATTTGCGTCATATATCCTCCTTACCATTCTTTCCTCATTAATTCGCTTAATATGGCAAAATATTTTTAAGACTATTCATCAAATGTTAAGATCAGCTTTACATTCTTACTAATTTGTTCATTTTTATTTTCTCATAAAAGGATTTCACACTTACGTCTAAGTGATCTCATTTCCACTAAATTCAGTTTATTTTCGTTCATTTTCTGTTAGCCTTCTTTTTTTTTTTGTTTTTTTTTTACATAACACATGAATTAGTATGTGCGTACGACGCACATTGTTTCGATGTGTTGGTGTTTAGGGTATAAACACCAAAACAATGAAACGGCTTACACATACTAATTCGTTTGCCTTAAATGAAAAGACGTTTACCTCAACTTCTTTGTGTACCGCTAGTCTTGTATCGTTTGAAATTCGTTTCTATTAGAAATTATCACATTCAAAGCACCATTCACCTTATTCTCTGCAGTCACCCTTTTCTCCATATCTTTCTCAGCCTTCAAACATTCATTGCATACAGCTCGATTTATTTTTTGGTCACATCACTTTAAGAATGTGTTGTATACCGATATATGTCAATCCGTGCGTGAGCGATATCTGTGCGAGAAAGAGACAAAGTTATATGACAGCTTTATGCTTGACATTTATATTTATTTTTTATGCAGCATATACGTTACAATGATTTTTATAATAAATGAAACCTGTATTATTACATTTTATTATGACATTATACTCCACTTAATATGAGCCAATACCTCGAGATTATGGGGGGAGTATTTACTAGAAAAATTAAAGTACAAAAGCAGAAACCATTTAGAAGTATATAGTAGTTTTTATTATACAAAACCATTTGAGATATCTGAGCAATGTTACATACATCGCTGTCCAAAATCAAGGATTCAACTTCTTTCTTACACTGTTCGTCTTTTGGAATGTTTCATTCTTGAAATTTGTTTTGTGACAACGATGTATTATACCTTTTAACTTCCAAGTATGTATAGTGGTGTTATGTCATGGTGATTCTTAAAGTTTGGTATCTTAATTTACCCCTTTGTTCTGTCTACTTACACAGTCTTAGGGGTGGGATTAATTTATAAAATAATAATCTTTATAGGTATGGCATAGGGCGTTAGTTTTGTATATTTTTGTAAGAGATGGTACTTTATCTTGAAATATATTTACTGTAGGATAGTCGTAAGTTTTTTTTTAAGAATGATAATTTGTTGTATTATAATTAATGGCTGTATGGTGGACTTATAAGCCCCTCCACACCAATATGATAATAATTATTATTGAACCACTTTTAAAATTTCTTGGTGCTTGCACATTGTATTAATATTATAAAATATACTGTTGAACGTACTTCCCAAATATACAAACTCATCTACCTGCACCAAACATTCACAGGTTGTCCCACGCACACAACACTTCTTAACATGTTGTCAGTTGGTGATAAAAAAGATGTCTACCGATTGTGGTCAGAAGTATACATTTGATACGCTACATATTTTGTATTGGTAAACTTGTCTTGCCTCAGTATTTTTAAATGTACAAATCAATATCACAAGCGCGTTGACTTAGTTTGAAAATAGTCAGGAAAAAGATGTTGAAATACTATCGTAATTTTCTTTGGAAATTTAATAATAAATAATATATTTTCCCTTGCATTGTTGTGTAATGGCACCACTCAAAAGCAAATGTAATTTCCGCTTGACCCAGCCGTGACATGGAATTTCGGCTGCCGGGTACTGGGTGACTGTTTAATTTGCGGGTCATTCGCTTTAGAGCGAATGAAAAAATTAGCGGCGCGTTTGTTTTCTGCCACCCGGTAGGCGGGCCTCTGTTCTTTTGACGGGGAAATGCGATGGTGTACAAAAATCCAGCGAGGATTTTTGTACACCATCGCGTGTAACACCCAGTTGGGTGTGATTCGGCTTTATGTGGGAACAACTGTATTGAATATCTGCCTGTGTGCGATAGGTTTTAATTGAATGTTATAAGAGGGAAAGTTAATGGAGAAGTTTCATTATGTATATAATACGATATTTCACTTAATGGAATTAAAATATAGATCATAACTAATAAACCAGTGATTTTTTTTTGAAATCTGTCAATAAATGACTGAGAAATAGATTATTAAATTTTACGTATTTTATTGTGGGACGACCGTGTGCCGCCTGTGACGTCACTTGACCTAGTCGAGATTGTCGCACCGCAGGCAATACATAGTAGTGTCCGACCGAAACAGGACTTTCTACCGAAACCCAAACCGAATCTTCGGTATCTGTCTCAGTTTCGGCCGAAACCGAAACTTTTTAGACATGTTAAAAATCTATTGTTTACTGAAATTTCGCTTATTACTTACTCCCTTTATATTAACTTGTGGCGTCCGACTGTTTGTTTCTTTGACGCAAAAACTTTGGATCGATTTTTAACCCTTTTCCCGTGATCCAGTCGAGCTGAAACTTTGCAAGCAGATTCGTGGCGACGATCAAGAAGATCAAATTTTCGTTAAAAAAAAAAAAATTATAGTTCAACTTACTTAGTTGTATGAAGAGACTTCTTGAAACAATAATTTGTCAATAATGAACGCTTACATTATAAAGAAACGACCTCATTAATTTAGTATTTTAATTGCGTTTACAATCACAACACTCTTATTACACGTATTAAATAAAATAAAAAACAATAATTGAATTATGTGAAAAAATAAAGTTAATTTTTTTGATATTACTGCTATAAAACAATAAAAAATGTATAAAAATTGACAAACATGTTAACTACTTCATGGGACAAAATTTTGTCAATAATCAACACTTAATTATAAAGGAAGGACCTCATTAATTGAATATTTTAATTGTAATTGCGTTTACAATCACAACATTCTTAAGACTAAATTTAACATTTATTCATTTATTGAGATCTTTTAATTGCAGTTAGTAATGTATTATTACCTAATTAATAACTAGTAACTAGCGAACTAAGCTGACGATGGCGGGTGACACACGAGCCACGAACTCACCCGAAGTCAGCCGAACGACGCGCGCTAATTCGCGAACGCAGAGTTTCGGTGCGGCCGATGGTTCTGCAGATTTTCTGCCGAAACCGAAACTGATTCCGAACCTTGCCGAAACCGAACCTTCGGTCGGTCACTAATACCCACACAGGCGTCGCAACGAATGCGAGCCGCTTCCTCTAGGTCAAGTGACGTCACATGCTAGACCGTGGCATGAAACGAAATTATTTTTGCAACGCAACAAAGTCCCATAACTTTTTCATTTGTACAGATATTTTAATTATCATTTTACATTTTTGTTTCACTTTATTTAAGTTTTTATAATTAATCTATAAAAATGTAGAAACTTCTTCATGTAAAACATTGTTTATTATTGAAATCTAACACATCCATTTCGTTAGATCCGATCTCGCTAAAGATTTTTATTTTAATGTATGGTTAATTCATCATAATCAATCAAATTGTCGTTTCGTACTTTTTGTACCTAAATAATGTACAAAAATTTTGTTGTTGCGTTAACTTCATTTTTAGGTAATACACTAGCCGTGTATACCCGGGGAAAAATCACGGAACAAAATAATTTCGGGAGTTTAAAGCAGAAAATTTATGAATAGAAAACCATTTATTTAAAATAATAGTATTAAAATGTCAAGACCGTGTAATTTAGTGCGGCGACTCTTGCTAGTTGTCTGAGCCGCCCGCTGATTGCGTGCCACACTCAATTATCTAAAGTTTAGTTTTAATTCCAGCACGCTGCGGACCGACAAACAGACAACGAAATTATATTTAGATTGCTTAGAGATATAATGTCCCTCATTATTGTTAAATATATTGATGAGCTAAAGTGTCATTGAACTGTGATTATATCTTCTATACATCTTTTTTTATTATTTTTTTATTTTATGTATTCACTGTATCCTGATGAGTGGACCATTGGCCCGAAACATGATGGTATTTTCACACTGTATGTTCGTATTAATTATAGAAATATTTTGTAAGCTATAAAAATACCAGTTGAACAATAAACGCCGAATTATCGGAGTGGTCAGGGGCGCGGGAATATGCCTAAGTTTTGCGCTGTATCCTAAGTAGCAACTGTGCAAAATTTGGTTCAGGTCGGTCAAATGGTGTATTGTGTAGAGAGCAGCTATTGCAGGGGCTTTTATAATTATAGATTTTAAAATGTACTGTTGTTGGGTTCGTTGGTTGCAAAACACGCAAAAGAACACGGTATTATTAATTTAATGGTTTTCATGACTCATGACTTGTGAACCGATTCTGAAAAGCACATTAAAATGTCATTATAGTAGTTTCACTCACACACATACATATTTCAGTTTTGTTTTCAAGGCTGCCTCATTATTTACGAATTACTGGCGCATTTCGGTTTACGAACATTCGCTATAACGATTTTCCAATAGACATATATGGTGCAATAAATTAGCAGTTTTAAATTAATCCACGTCGAGAAATATTAAAAAAAACTGTTAAATTAAAAATAGTAGAAAATAACACAAAAACTGGCACAGGCATTAAGTCTCTGACACTTACACTGGTAAGTGGTAGAAAGTTTATTTATTCAGTACAATTTAGAACAATATAAGTATTCACAGGGTGCATGATATATGACAATAGAAAAGCACGCGGCCCCCGTAACCCGTAACGGGTATGACATTGGCTTTTCATACTAGGCGTTTCGGGTTCGATTCCCTAATAACTCAGGTCTGGAGTGTTTTTGTGACGTCTTTCGCTACAGTAATCGGGCTCCATGGCTTTTGGAGCTTAAAAAAATAATAAAATAATAAGAATCAAAAAGTAGAACATGCATTCTGTCTTTGGCACTAACACTACTGACGTCTTGCGGCGAAATATAAGCCTGCCCGGCAGCCTCGGCCCTATATTTAGGGTATCGTCTATTGCGGAGGGGATGCTTCACTAAAAAAGGTTACCATTAGTTAGGATGCTCAGCAGTTCAGTTCTCCGAAAAGGCCCCTTTTACGCCGGCCGCACACTGGATGCGTTTTCGTACGAAATTAAGTAGTACGTTTACGTACGAATACGCAGGTACATTCCTAACCTTCGAAGTAGTATTGAGCATCGCACACTGCACACGATTTAGTAGTGCGTGTGCGCACGTATAGATACGACGTCCGACACGATCCGGATTTGTTCGGAAATTTTTGCGATTTCGTACGACGGATATTGAAAATTTTGTCAATTTGACACATGACCACAAATGTTTGTGGAACCAAAGTGATTCAACTACGTGACCATCAGCGCAGATCATGGCGGAGGATTCTCTATTATTTCTACATAGGATAGAGATTTCTAAAGAACTAAAAAATACCTGTAAGTTAAATAATTTGGTTTAATGAAGGTGAGGTATAATTATGTACTTCGAACAAAAAAACTTTTAAATATTTCTCCGATGTTATGAGCTTTCGTTGCACTTCGATTCTCCCCAGCATTTGTGAATCTATTAGATAGATAGTCATGAAATTTGTCATTATTTAAGTCTGCCACAATAGAGTTTTCCAGAAGATACAGATTATTCATTTGGCACAAACGCCATTGGAGAAATGTCAAAGTAACTGATCGTGACAACGAAAGACGCAATCAATTTGCGCGCTCCAATACGTACGAAAATAGTCGTACGAATACGTACGTAATAATTCGTATTCAAAGTGCGGCCGGCCTTAGAAACACCGACACTTTAGAAACACCGACAATTTTAATTGGAATTTGGCCGTCTCTTAATTGTAACAAGCATTGGACACTGGTGCGGCATGTTCTTCCATTAGGTGCCCGTATCATATACATACTTAATTGTTTTCATGTTGGTCATCATGGGAATACTGCCCGAGGTGATTTTATGCCTCGGCTCTCGGCTCGGCACTCCGAGGGCGTGTGCCTCGATATACCATACATATACAGGGCTATTTGGAAAACATTAATAACCTCGCAGGACTATATTCCTGCCTTGATTATGAGTCGAAAATGTTCCAGCGATTAAGATCTAATATCAGTATATGCGACATCAAAGTTTTCTTTTTTTTTCAATATTTCTGACTTATTTTTTTGTATAATGTTGGACTTTCATTACAGTAACTTAATCGAATATGAATGATTCATCATTCCCTTTGATACAAGTCAAATAAAATAACAAAAACTTCGAATTCCAGTTGGAAAATTTTCAGGGTTTTTAACATTTTATTTAACTTGTATTGAAACGAATGAATTTTTCGTAATCGATGTGAGTTACTGTAATGATGGTACAACGTTTTACAAAAAATAAGTCAGAAATATTGAAAAAAAATGCAAACTTTGATGTCGCGTATCTCCATTTGTATTAGGTCTTGATAGCTTGAACATTTTCGACTCATAATCAAGGCAGGAATATAGTCCTGCGAGGTTATTAATATTTTCCAAATAACCCTGTATATGTATATACATCTACTAATATTATTGTTATTGATTGTGGTAATTTTATTCTCTGGGCTCGAAACATATACCACGTAAAAATTTGTGGCAGTATTGGATCGGCTGAACAGCGTGTTTCCCTGCTAGCGCTGTATGAAATCGCTTTCCATGCTTCGGTTGAAACTGACGGGAATGACCCAGTATTTTCGTTGTACGTTCCTACACGTGTTTAGGCGTAGTAATTGACGTGTGACGAACCGGCCTAATAATAGTTTCACCATCTCGCCGTCTGTTGATCAGTTAATGACAGGGGCGCGCCCTCCGCGTAATGAAAAAAGCTGCACGTGACTATGATTTCTGTGAAATAAATTAAATAAATCGCTTTTTTCCTTCTACCGTGCTCTGCATACTCTACATGATACTAGACCGCCTCTTCCGCTTAAAATAACTCAGTAAATTATAAAAAAGCTATTAAACGAATAAAGCGCCATATGTTTGCAGTCGTCTTGTGAATGAATTCATGAAATTTTCAAATATACTTGTATATTTGACAATTTCATTACACGAATGTAATATCGTTTTCGTATTAACCTCTCTGTGATTGACTTACTAGCAAATTTGCTGTATTAAGCCAATCTTCAATTATTTTTAGTACATATTAGTCTCTCGGTTTTATGAATACACTTCTCCGCTAGAACTGACGTGCTCAAACACGTACTTAAAGCGGATTTTAATATAGAAATATTTTTCAAGAACGGAAATTAACTCACAGAGGTAAACTTTACACAAATATGCTTCATCAAAAGGGTATATCTTTCGGATGATTATAACCTTTAGCGATTAAATAGCCCACTGTATTTTTATAGCATTCGATATAAGGAGTATAATCTGTCCCACGCCTAGTACACGCCGCTGGTAAATAGAATCTCGTATATATTAAAAACGTGATATTTAAAAAAAATAATTTGCATTGCGCGGTTAACAAAGCGATTGCAAATTTTTGCAATCGTTTTGTCCACCGTGGTGACGTAATAGAAAACAATTATTATTGTAATATCTATTTTACACGGACAAGGATCGTTAAATTTTAACATAATTTAAACAAATTAGGTGAATCACTTAGAAGTTTGAAAATAAAATTTTCCCCTCCTAAGAAATGTATTTAAAAAAAGATTGATTATTCACTGGACTTTTGTTCCCAGAAGCATCCTAGTCAAAAGTAGATATCTCAATACCAGCGGCGACATCTATATACTGGTTTGTGGGGATGATAAAATTCAACCATAGATGGTGTTAAGGTAAGTCAAAGTGACACGTAGTCAGTGATGTACAAGTACTCTAAAGTATCTGGAATACAAAATGCTAGATACTTTAAAATCAAGTATTTCAAATAACTTTCTGGAATGGTATCTGAAATACTAGATACAAAATATCTTCCAAATACTTTTTAAAGATAAAATCCTTTTGTAAGAAAACGAATTTTATTGAATGTAAGTTTATTTTTTTACGTGAATTATTTACGAATAAATCGCGTGGATCGCGCAAATGTGACAAAATAAAATATTATATTTTTAAGGTTTTAATTGAGACTTAAGTAAAACCAGTTCTTCAAACATTTTGTCGCTCATTTTTCTTCGATGAGGTCTCATTATAGGTACATCATTGGAAAAAAGTATCTTAGCAATCCTTAGTATTTACAAGATACTAAGGTACCAAAAAAATGTAACTAAATACAAGACACAAGATGAATATTCAAAAAAGTATTTCAGATACAATCGTAGATACAATCTCTGCACGTAGTATATAAATTTAGGTTTGGTGGTCAATTATGGGCGGAATCGTGAACTGTGTAAAGTGATCACTTAAGCCAGGCGTATGATAGGTCGTAAGTCCTATAAACAAATATTGCAAATTCACATAAATGAATACTCCGCTATACCCGCTGTACGCTAGATCAGCTCGCGTAACTACCCGACGGAAATGTGTTAATTTAAGAAAATGTTGTGTCGGCTCGGATAATCGAGAATCCGCGTTTTTCCTCCTGCGCCAGACTTGGCGGTTGTACGGATGAATTAAAGAATCTGTACGCTCGCCTCATCTCGCTGATCTCCAGTGAAAAATCTGCCCACAAAACCCGGCGTGCGTGAATAATGAGGACGCCGTGATTTTGTAGTTCTCGTTTTATTACCAAGGCCCCGGATTGACGTCGGCGTCCAAGTGGCGTCACCGAAAGTGAAATGGGCGGCGCCCTCGGTTGCCGGGAAGACGAAACCTTGAGGGGGTATTGCCCCTAACGCACCGCCTCCCAAGGGCTTTTTTTGCGTACAACGCGCGCAAGTCTCGAAAAAGTATAAATCATCGAACCGGTCGTGTACACATCGCCAATTTGTCTGTATACGGGTGGGTATGCAAGCGTCTTTGAAGGTTTCGGTGGATTAACCTTTTAATGCATACTCGTAATTGGGTTCTGCTGAAAGCGTCCAATCCAAAAAACGCGCAATTGAGAAAATTGCTTCTAAAAATGTTGACCTACGGAAACATAATACGTCGCTATTTAATTCATTATTGCATATTTTTTGAAAAGGGCTTATTTAGAGATGTTTTTTAAATGTAATTATAAGAAAAAAATTTTTTAATTACAATATTCTTTCTAAAATATGCATGAAAACAGTACTTATTTTGCTCTATGTGTGTTCTATATTCTATGATCAAGCATGAAGCAAAACGTATTTATTATCTGAGGCGCAGAAAACGTTCAAATCCCTTAGATGTTTACTACAAAATTATTATCGTGTAGTAACAGTAGAATTAAAAAGTTGCAAAATGCGTCCAAACCACATGGATGTTTTTAACCAATATTTTTTGCCGATGATTTATAAATTTGAAACTGCTCAAAACAGTCAGACTAATTTTTTGAGTTTAAGGGTTAATTTAACGGTGATAAAACGAAAGGTAAAATATTTATGGAACGTTAAAATGAAACAAAATATAACAATTGTGGGGTACAAAAGCAAAGGCAGCACTATCAAAAAAACTAAAATCTTTTGAATGCAGTCACCGAGGACTACTAATTTAGAATGTACCGAATTATAGATTTTTCTACCCGTCCACCCGTGAAAAATCATGGGAAATAATAATAACGACTTGTCGTGCTAGACCGCGCTACACATGCGGCGCGCTGATTGTGTGTCACACTCTTAAGTTTAAATCCAGCAATTTACGGATTTACCGACAGACAGACAACTCAATTATTATGTTTGATGTATCTATCCATTTCAAAATCATTTTTTTCCGCCAAAAAAAATTTTATTGGCTTTCCTATAAAATATTTAACTCAGTACATTGTAAATTAATAATTCTCGATGACTGCATTAATTTTTTTTGGATATTGCTGCCTTTGCTTTTATACCCCAAAATTATGAATAAGGTCATGTCATTGGTTATATTGAAAAGATAATTTAAATATAGGCTGTTTGTCAATTTGTCAACACTTGGCAGAATTGGCAGAATACCCAGACAGTACTTTACGAGATATAATATAGATGTCTCATGGAGACAAAATTATATTTTTCATGGGAAAGTAGGTATGCAAATCTTTGGGTGTTCATAGGGCTTACGACCTATCATACGGCTGGCTTAAGTGATCACTACATAATGTAACGTTCACTATTTCCACCCATTATGCATAAAAACGAGTATACATAATATATAATCTGCTTTAGTCAATCTAGAAAATAACGGTTGAGAATTTTTTTTTTTAATTTGTTTACATTACTACAATTCTTTTCGATTATTAATCAAATGAATACAAAATAGAAAAAAATAATCTTCACGCAACCACCAATCACTGTCTTAATTTTTTTACTAAATTATAAAATATTAAACTTCAAGGTGTATTAAAAAAATATGGCAAAAACCGAACAAAAACATCAACTATTGCGATAATGTAAATTTATTAGACAAAAAACATAAAACTCATTTTGTACTAGCATATACAGGGTGTAACAGAGCTAGTCCACAATACTTTACAGGTAGATTCCTGTGTTAATTATGAATAGAAAATGTTCAACAGTTACGGAGATATGCGACATAAAAGTTTGCATTTTTTTTTTATATTTCTGACTTATTTTTTGTACAACGTTGGACTATCATTACAGTAAATTAAATCGAATATGAAAAATGCATTCCCTTGCATTCATTCTAGTCTAAAGATTTTAAAAAAATTGTATTTTTTTTTATATATTTCCAAAGTTAACATTCAAAAGTATGTCCTCAAAGGGATTTTTCGAAATTCCAATTATTTACGCGGCAATTTAACTGGTCCGACCGGAACAAATTGAACAATAGACAGTAGACGTTGCCTGACTGACTACCTGCAGATGGATTACCCCATAAAATCTTTCTTATACTCACCTATATAATGTACCAATATAATCTTTAAGCAACACAGAGATGCCTGTCTCGAAACAACTTTTTTTCAAGCTGGCGTGCATGATATCTCACGTTCTACTGAACCGATTTATTTGAATTTTTGTGTGAACCTTCTCTATACATCCCTCTATGTTTCGTAGCAGATTAAAGTTAAAATTTATTTATTATAATTTTTACTATTAAAAAAAAATTAAACTGTTAAATAAAGTGAAAACATTTTTTTGGAACCATGCATGCCAGGACATCTCTTCTTTTTGGACCCCCCACTTTACCACCCGATAACTTTTCGAGTATTGATTTTTTTTTTAAATTTTGTATGTATTCTTAAAATATAAATAAACGAATGACAAAAAATGGCTACCAAAAATATTATTTATTTCTTTTTTACAGAGCTTGAAAAAAGCCTGAAATTCGTGCTTTTAGACTAGAATATCCCCTCAATACAACTCAAATAAAATGATAAAAACATTCCAATTGGAATTTCTGCACTGTTTATATCATTTTATTTAACTTGTATTTAAACGAATGAACTTTTTCATAATCGATATAGGTTACTGTAATGATAGATCGATATAAGTTACTGTAATGATAGTTCAAATATTGTAAAATATAAGTCAGATTATATTTAAAAAATTCAAACTTTATTGCATAATTGATATTAGGTGATGGTTACTTGAACATTTTTGACTCATAAACAAGGCAGAAATCTACTAAAGTATTGTGGACTAGCTCCTCTGTTTTTTACCCTGTATACATTTTTAAAATTTGTATGTATGTAAATTGAGTCCTCATTCGCCACTACACTGTTGTTCTTTTGTAATGTTGAATTAAGTTTCATCGTCCGACCATAGATGGTACAGCTGACGCGTTTTGGTAGATTATTTTAATTAGGTTGTACACTTGGGACACGTTATCGACTACATACATTGTGTCATTCGAAAATATTTATTTATTCATGTTACAACATGCCACAGATTACCAACATTTCTATTGTCGTGTGCTATCCGTTGAATGGAGTTTGTCTATTAATAATACTTTTGTCTGCTGCGGCCCGAAAAAACATGCAGCGTATCAACAAAAGACCGAGATGAACGAGAAAACTTTATCGTTATATATATTTTTAAAGATTATATCTTCCATTGAAACACATAGTAAAATAATATCGTATACGGATAAATTATATAATTCTATTTTTAATTCAGACAATAGTAAACAAAAAGTATAATAAATAATTAACTATAATAACTCTTGCACATGACACGTATTAATAATGTTTGTACTTCATTTATTGTTTCTATTTTTCTATGTACACTGAAAACACTCTTTACGATCTATCGTATTGAAGGTCCCCCACGTAAACTCTAAGATTTCTATATGGACCAGATTTTTATGACAACACATATAGAAAAATCTTTTCCGCAGTACGAAATTGAGAAAAAAAAATTTCGACCATTTTTCCGAAAATAAACTCTGACGGACAAATACGCTCATTTTGTATATACAGCCAACCTTTAAACAGCTTTCCCATAAAATTATTTTTTTGTAGATTTATCTTAGTTTACGTAGGGACTATCAATATAAGTAAAATACATTAAAATATTTGATTCGTTGGTGAGATTTTGTCTACTTTTCTTTTAATTTATTCTCACATTAACACTGTCCACATAGACCTCAAATTTTGCTATTAATTGTCATTTTTCCACATATCCTTAATCAAGTCCGCTGCCTTCTCAGCGAGCATGTAAACAGGAGCGGCCGTGTGACCTGACAGGCCGAACGGGAATACTCCAGCGTCCACAACCCTCAACCCCCTGATTCCTCTCACCCTCAGCTGGGGGTCCACCACGGCCTCCGGGTCGGAATCGGGTCCCATTTTGCACGTCGCCACTTGGTGCCGGAAGTTGAAGCCTATACTCCTCAGAGCACACTTCCAATAATCGTCCGTATCAAACACCATCTGCTTACATGTCGGAAAAGGCGTGGCATATAACCTAGTGCCAAACTTCTTGAATGCTTCTGTCTCGCTCAGTCTGATGGCGAATCTGATGCCCGCTACTAAAGTGTCTAAATCCCTCTCGTCCGAGAACAAGTTGCCGTAAAATTTCGGCCAATGAAAAGGATTCTTGTCCTTTAGCTTCATCTGACCTTTCGATTTTGGATTCAAGAGTACAGGAACCATCGCGATCGACCGTTTGTCTCTGATTGGCGCAAAGTGCTCTTCGTAGAAATCGTCCTTTATCCTCAAGATACGCTTGGCGACTTCGTTTAAGTACGGCTGGGTGATCAGGATTACTTCTATGTCGCTAGAATCTTTGTGGTCGGTAGATGCGTTTGTTCTTAAGAAACCGAGTGCTTCAACACCGCCAATCATGGACAGCGGCCCGGTGCCGTCACTCAGCCACTGGAATATCGAAGATCCGAATCTCGCAGCTTCCCCCAGCGGGCTAACATCAGGCTCGTCGACCAAGAAGGTGAGCCCGCCGAAGGCCACATGTTCGTACAGCGCTTGTCCCACATTCAAATCTTGCACCAGTGGGATTTTCAGTTCTTCTAAATGTTCTTTTGGACCTATTCCCGAGAGGATCAACAATTTTGGAGAGATCAAAGCGCCCGCTGACAGTATTATCTCCTTCTTCGCTCTTATTTTATATATTTTTTTATTGAGGACGTACTCTACAGACCTGGCAGTTTTCGTAGCCATGTCAACGTGCACTTTGGTAGCTCTGCTTCTTGGCAGGAGGTGTAATTTTTTCCTGAACCTTACTGGATAGAGAAAGGCTTTTGCGGCACTCCTGCGGTGCCCCTTGAGCGTGTTGACTTGGACGTAGTTGAAACCAGGCAGTCCGGCGTTGAGGTCCACAATATTTTGGTTCAACTCTCTGGAACCTTCCAGGAAGGCGTCGGCGAATTTCGTTCTATTAAAAAAAAAATTAAAGAAGTCAGTGGGGTAAATAAAATTAGAAAGATGATTCAGAATTATGACTCGGTTTATATATTACTCGACTATATATTACTCGGTTTTATCCATTAAATAGGAAGAACACATGTGTGTTTTATGCATTTACGTGTACATGCTTGTAACCTTGCTTAGCTTTAAAGTACTTTTTGCTTTGAGGCAGTGCCTCTATAATTCTGGTTCCTAACCCAATATATTAGAGAGGTACATTTTTCTACACTTCATAAATATTCATAATTTCTATGAAATAGCACTTTGGAACCCATGCTAAAAGGAATACATCGACATGGTGGAATAAAAACATACGAACTTTTTGCGTTGTTTATGTATGCGCGGAATATGAGATTAACCTACATTCATGCACCGCGAAAAACTGCTAAAAAAATGCAATCGCCTATAGGCCTAATGTCAAAATCGTAATCAACACAATTGACTCTCCGAACATAACTAAAGAATTATGGCCTATCCCAAAATACAGGTGGATTTAATGAATAGGCACACCATAACGCGAAGTGTGCAACTTTTTTTCGTTAAAATTATTTATCAACAATAAAAATATAATTTATTATAATCGTATTAATAATAAGAAAAAACTTTGCGTAAACCATTATTTATTGAATTATCAACACGTTTCTGGGCCAAAGATCCCTTTTTCAGAGTACTTCAGGTACACTGTATACTAAAAGTTAAAAGAAGTATAGACATAAACAAAAACAAAAATAAGCATATAAGCGTTAAATAAATAAGTAAATAAAATAATGAAAACTTTGTGTTAACAACACTTAAATTTTGTTTTAAAAATTCAACATGTTTTGGGAGCGATGCTTCCTTCTTCATGACAACGGATGTATTATGAATGGAATAATAATTAAGAACTAATGTGAAAACCAATTTAAAAGGTAACTAAGCAAAAGGGATTTGGTTATTTATAATATTTAATTTCCTATTAACGTTTCCAAAATTTCTAAATTATCTAACTGTTTCCAAAATATGATTAGAAAGATTAGAATAGTTATTGCTAATAGTTGTTAATAATATAATTTATTACTTAAAATAGGGATCAGGTCTATTATCTGCAAACAAATATCTGATCACAGATAATATTTTTAAATGAATTAAGGATAAATTATAGAAGTCTCACAGAAACTAAGCTATTTATATATGGGAAAGCTAGATGAAGTCTCTTATACGATGGCTCAGGGCTTACAACCTGTACGAGCTGGCTTAAGTGATCACTCTACACAATGCAAATGGCCTTACAAGCCGAAACAGCTGTAACACATAAAAATACTTAACCCGTAGAACTTAATAATAATATTTATTAAAATTTAATTTATTTTAAATTTCACTAAAAACAATGCAAAAGTTCACCAATTCCATGTAAATTTTGTAAATAATATTTTTATTTACAAATATTAAAATTCCCGACTCCCCAGCCCACAAAATTATCGTAAACGAAGGTTGCCACCCTAACGTCAATTTTCACAATTATTATCAATAGTTTTGTATCTGTTACATCATTATGGATTACTGCATTCTTGATGCAAGATTGGTACTAACTTTCTTAATACTTCATTTTATTTACCTCTGACTAAGGTACTCCACGCTCAATGGTCCGTCCTTCCCATGATATGGAGAATCTTCCAATCCTGGTAGATTTGCAGATTCAGATTTGATGAAATATGGCAAGACTTCATCATAAGACCTGTTACAAACATCTCTCGTTAAAAGTGTAATTGCAGTTGATGGTAATCTAAATATCATTATTCATGGTAAAGATTGTAGATCTTTGATTTAATAATAATAATAATAATAATAATAGGTCTTTATTTCGGCTTGTTGAGAATAGATTCTCACCTCGCCATATAGATATATATATATATACATATAAGTAAAAATAGAAAAAAACAACAGACATACAAGCAGAATAAGAAATGAAAACATGTCGAATTTAAAAATAGAAAGTAGAAGATAATAATAAAAAAATAAAAACATAAAAAATAATGGAGAACATTCACTGTTGCATAGTTAGTCAAGCCACATAGCAGCTGCTTGAATAATGTAGTTGCTAGACCCCCACATCCTCTTTCTTGCGCTAGCTATCTTCAGTCGTTGGAGAGCAGCAAAGCCATGGACCCTGTGTTCTGCTAACATATCTCTCTTTTGCTCATGCAAAATATAATATTCCAGGGCCCCAAAGATTTGCCGGTAGAGTGCTGTAAGTAAATACGCCTCAACCTAAACTATTATCGTCAAATTTGCTACTAAATTATGTGACGAGTTTTAAATTATACGTTGTTAGTGAAATTTTTTATTTTAATCTATACCTATAAAACTCAATGTCTGTCTTTTCTCTATACAAATCTACACCACTTTTCCGATTCGAGTCAAATTTTGCATATTTATGCTTTAGGACCCGGCGGGTAACACAGGTGGCATTTCCTCCCTCCCCTTTTACCCCTTCCCCTCACACTGATATATTTTCAATGCAAATCTGTACCGTTCGACCGATCGGACTCAAAATTTGGAAACTTATTCTTTAGGACCCGGCGGATAACATAGGCGACATTTTCTCCCCCTCCCTTTACCCCTTTCCCACCTCTTGATATATTTTCATTGCAAATCTGTACCGTTCGACCGATCGGACTCAAAATTTGCATACGTATTCCCGACGGAAAAAAGGTCATATTTCTTCCATCCCAGCATTGATTAAATGGAAAATTTGTTTTGATTAGAGGCTTTGCAAAACAAAGGAATTTTTGTTTCTCCCCACAAATTTCTTTTCAACTTAATCCTTGACCCGTGCGACGCCGGGTTTGAACAGCTAGTTAATAAATAATCATACGTTCACGTCGGTGGTTTTGTTTGATTTTACTAATAATTACAGTTAATAAGTAATCGTACCATCCAGTGTTCCCGGCCTCAGCCATCCTATCGTAGTCTCGGCCGGTGCCCCTGGAGTAGATCATGTAGTTGACCAGGGTGCCGCCGCCCACGCCCTTACCCGCGGCGAAGAAGCACGTGTTGTTCTCCATCGCTGCAAAACACCAAAACGCAAAAGAAAAGAAGTAACCCATAAAAACCAAGTTTTTATTATACTCCCTTTCTCATTTACTAGTTGAAACTTTTTTTTCGCTTGACCTACGCGTCGGGCTTCGGTCGGGCGACGCTACGAAAGGGAGTAATAAAAAATTTCCAAAAATCCAAAATTTTACTATAATCAGGTTTCGCGTCTACTAGACGCGTTGAAATATTTTCATACAACTTAATAAGTTGTATGAAAATATTCAAATTCATTCATTCAAAATTTGAAAAATCCAAAAATTTATTAATTTTTTTTAACGAAAATTTGATAGATCTTCTTGATCGTCGCCACGAGTCTGCTTGCAAAGTTTCAGCTCGATTGGATCACGGGAAAGGAATTTAAAATGGATCCAAAGTTTTTTCGTCAGACAAGAAGACAAACAGACGCCACGAGTTAATATAAAACGAGTAAAAATGTAAATTCAGTCTTCACTATCTGTAACGAAAAACTCTCTATAAAGTAAAAATGAACTGAACTTGTTTGGTTTTCCATAGGAGCCTATTTAATTGGCCGTATTCTGAAAATCGCAATATTAGGATCTTAAGATTGTTATCCCAACACTTAATAGATGAGAAAAATAAAATAAATGTGACGCAGGTATAGTCGGTGTTCGGTGTTCGTTGTACTCAAATAAGGAGATTTGTATATTTTCACATATCTCTCTCAAAGTAAATACCTTTATTTGCGATGCATTTAGAAAAGGGATTGATTGGCAAGCGGTCTGGTCTGACAGAGCTTCAAACGGATTACCGAAGCACCGATCGCAAACGTAACCTCACAATTTTCATGTTTCGACTAATATTACATGAAATAAGTATTAATGCTGTATTCAAAGTTTATAGAAAAAAAGATTATTTCATGTGCGCTTATTAATTTCTTCTCCCACAGCGTCCTGATGTAAAATTGTGGCAAAATTTTCATCGTCGCGCTGGAATTTATGTCTTGACGTTTGACGGATAACCGTCATGTACTTCTTTCTCACTCTCTCTCAAGTAGAAACTGAAAAAACAAACACCGTCGTATACCTACGTCTCGTTTTTTTTTATTCTCGTCTGTTAAGAGTTGGGATAACAATCTAAAGATTCCAATATTGCTATTTTCAGAATACGGACAAATATTAGTTCACTCTTTAAAACGAAATAACTCACTGTCTATAGCGAAAAAATTGGTACACTCCCGCCGAAATAGGGACAGCTGGAAAGACCGTTTCTTGGAATTCTCCTACAGCTGGGCACACAGAATACGAAAGGGAAGGTCTCTTAACATGCTGGACGCAATAGTTCTTCCGAGTAAAGCCTGGAAGAAGTGACAATAGCGACTATCCAGCATTTGTTGCCACGCAGGGTTGCGATCCGACCGCTCCACTGAACTAGGATGTTAATCATCACAGAATCTGCCGGTAAGCGAGTGGATCTGGGAGTTTAATACATCAGTCATCTTCAACCCCGAAGAGCTGCAGGGCTTCGCTGCAGTGGAAGAGGTCTGGCCACAACGGCTGAGATGTGGGAGAACAGAATCGAGAAGAGGAGGAAAAAACAGAGAAGCCTGAACCACCCAGTATCAACAGCCAAGCTTTGGATGCGGTCAAATTAATGGAAAAAATATTTTAATTCACGCCGACAAAAAGTTGCCTTACTATTTTAAGTTTTAATTTATTTAAGTATAATTAATTCATTTTAACTAGGGTAATACAATGATGGAAATATATAAATTATGCTTTAAAACCAAATTAATTAATCAATTAGAAAGACATACAGATAAATCAAGGTAGCAGCCAAATATTTTTTCGTGGATTTGATTTTTCTGTATGTCTTTATAATTGATTAATTAATTTGGTTTTAAAATTTAACAGACCTTCCAACATCACAGTAAGAATGTGTTCTTGAATATAAACTACGCTTTATTTAAACAGGTGCAGGTTAATTTTGTTCCCCACTTTTCAAAACGAAAACTCTATAACGAAGCTAATTAATTGCTCGGTCCCTTCGATTTCATTATAGAGAGTGACGACTTACAATAATAATATTTAAATAAGTACATGATTTCTGCCTCGAACAAACGTACCAGTGAAAGTTGCATGTCAGTCACGGAGGAGGAGCTCCACGGAAATAAACGTGACGCGGCCATGTTGTTTTTTCAAAAATTTTACAATGAAATCATATTTAAATATGTGGGGACCTACTAATAAATAAGTTCTAATAAAAAGATGAAAATAGTTAATCATATCTTTGCAAAAAATAACCCAATTTTTATCTAAATTTTATTCTCCTAGGGTGGTTCTTGAATCTTGATCATGAAAACTACGAGGTTCTCTTGAATCTCGTAGTTTTCATGATTTGGCCATCTCACCCATGCACGTGTTCTCGTCTCTCTCCAGAGGATACTTCCAGGCGTAGTCGGTCTCCTCCAGGACCGCGACCATCATCGGCACGTCGTTCAGCGCAGACTCCGTGTCTCCGGCTTCCAGGAGCAGGACGCTCCATCGCCCGTTGTCCGTCAGCCGGTTGGCCAGCACGCACCCTGCCGGGCCTGCTCCGACAATCACGAAATCGTATTCCTCGAGCAGTTCTGCAACGTGATTAATGATACGAGATGATAACGAGAAATCAAATATAATAGGATACATAAAAAATATTCCCCTTATTATAATCGACACTCAGATTCGGACGGCAGATTCGCATCACCAAACTGGGTGAAGATATTCTAAACTTCTGCCGTTAAAGCACATCATCCAGATACTTGAAGTACATACACCAATTACAATCTTCCTTCAATAATCAATTCCTTATATCAGTCCCATGAGCTACAAAGTTTGCTTCGAGAAATTTGTCACTTTCGAGGACAAATTTCTTCCGGCGGCTTGTCGAATTAGAAAACAGAGTGACATGTGTCCCAAACACGTAGAAAATCTGAACCGTTCTTTTCAAACTAGAACGGATTTTAAATAGCTGCCAAAGTCCTGGCCCGTGATCTACCTGGCCGATGGTGACAGTTTGGCGATCATGAAACAGTCAAAAAAAGGGTCGTCTGCACATTTTGATCAGAATCACTTTTTACCAAATTTTGTCCCTTAATACATCGATTCATGCATTCAATATAAAAACAGACCGTCGTTCGCCAGCTAATGCGGCTAAAACAGACTATCCTTTTGCCATTTATTTGAAAAGGGGACCATCTATCCATTAAGAGGTCCCAGTTCTTCATACCATCACGTGAAAGCAATCCTGCTTATCAAGGAAAACTTTATATTAATATAAAAAAAATGCAAGAGATCAGGAAATTGTATTAGAACATCCATAACGACAAGAAAGTTTTCTGGGAAAAAATCAACCACACGATGAAAACAAGCCCACAACAAGGGGAAGGACAGCCAGAAGAGTTTTTTTACTATCTTTGTAACACACGTTTAACTTACATATTATTATAATTTTTCAAAATAGTTTTTCAAAGTTTGAAAAAAAACGGACTTCGCCATTGAAAAACCCTCATTATGGTCATCTCCTCTAGAGAGAAACATACTCTGACCCCACCCCTTAGCTTAAAAAAGAAGTTGAATATATTTTTGCTTTAGGATTATACTATACATACCTAGGGTTCAGAATATTTTGAGTTTGTTCAAATCTTTCAGAACAGTGCTGGATTTATGTCACAGAGACATTATTAATCAATTAGTGTATATTATAGATATCTCACAGAGACGAAACTGTATTAATTATGGGAAAGTAGGTATAGAAGTCATTTGGGTGTAACAGGACTTATGACCTGTCTTTTTATGGTTGGCTTAAGTGATCACTTTACACAATTGTAACATTCGCCATTTCCACCCATGATAGAATATACCATGCTTATTCATTTTTTGGAAGTTGTATATATGTTCAAATTGCGTGAAGCTTTCATATATGAGTTGTAAGCGCCTTTTCCATATTTTGTAATACCTATATTATTGTAGTATATAAGCATACATTACAAACCTAAAGAGTACGTTTTTTTATGTATATAATTGTTTCATTTAATTTTTTAAGCTTGCATTGTTTAATTTATTAATCTGCCTTACATTTATCATGCTAAACAATCCTACAATTATTAATTGAAAATTAATAGTTTTTTTCTTTTTTTACAGGTACGAAATTCACCATTATGTCTTGCGAGTTCTGCAAAAGGTTATAAAAAGGTAGGTGCACTAATACAATCCAACTGGGGCTCAGAGCGTTCTAAGAGTTTTACGTACGAGTCTTACGTACAAGCGTGTGTAAGTAGTTTACGTACGAGTCTTATGTACAAGCGTGTGTAAGTTGTTTTACGTACGAGTTTTATGTACAAGCGTGTGTAAGTTGTTTTACGTACGAGTCTTAGGTACAAGCGTGTGTAAGTTGTTTTACGTACAGTCTTACGTACAAGCGTCTGTAAGTTGTTTTACGTACGAGTCTTATGTACAAGCGTGTGTGAGTTGTTTTACGTACGAGTCTTACGTACAAGTGTGTGTAAGTTGTTTTACGTACAAGTCTTACGTACAAGCGCGTGTACTATGTAAGTAGTTTTACGTTCGAGTCTTACGTACAAGCGTTTGTAACGTACGAGTCTTACGTACAAGCGTGTGTAAGTTGTTTTATCTGTGTGCAATTTTAAAGTAAAAGCGTCCTTAAAATAATATAAACATTCTCTCCAATACAGCGTAGTGCAAAATTTAATGAAGAAAATCCGTCGACTGAAGGACAATTTCATATTGCCCTTATACGATGAATACGTAGTACTTAGGTTATTTGAAAAATTCGCGATCTGAATTGAAAACGGAATTTTTCGGAATAAATTACCCAACATATTCAAATTTTTCCGTTAGACCTGTTTTAATCTACATCTATACTAATATATGAAGAGGTAAAGTTTGTCAGTTTGTAAATTTGGTATAGGAGGTAATCTCCGAAACTACTAAATCGATTTTAAAAATTCTTTCACCAGTATTCAGAATGGTCTTGCAGGGTGGACGTAGGCTATATATTATCCCGTTAGAATAAAAGGGCTTTTCGCGATGACCTATTTTACAACTAAAGTCGACGAAAAAATATCGAGCGATGCGCTTTTTACGAACGCTGCATTAACGATAAGAGATAATTAAATACTTTCTATAGAGATGTTGTAGAACTCAAAAATTTCTATAAAAAAGTCCGCGACGACATATATCTATATGTTAAGATTAATACACAAATTGATAAAACATGATTAAAAGTTACTAAAAATCTACGCGTGCGAAGCCGAGCGGGCACAGCTAGTGAAAAATACACTAATCATAGCACGATGTTCATTATTGTACACTTTCAGATGTTTTTATTTATTTTTTATATACCTAACTAATTGTTCCATATTCTAAAATTTAGCAGCTGTACATGTGGATGTAGCAAAAACAACAAGTAAAATTACGGATTAGCTCTTGGTTTAGGGTCCATGCCAAGGCAAGGGGTAATACCGCCTTAACATTTTCTTGAATAATTTGAGTCATTCATTCAATCATTCTTTGGCAGATGTTTAATTACCTCTTTGAATTTCGCGACTTGCTGAATGTATATGAAATTAAGGTTGCGTGTTTGTGGGAAGATCAAAACCCGTCTGTCGAAGCATTATCTTCCGGCACATTTACGTGGTGCGTAAATGTGTGTGACAACAGATAGATGCGGATGAACGGTGAGATGGATACACAGGATGACCAGAAAATACTCACGGTTGGTTAAATGTCGAATTTATTGCAAGTACAGGTTACAATGGTATAGTTCGCGGAATGTGGCGACTGTCTCGAGAGGCGTTCAAAGGAAGAGTAATGGAATGGAATTCATTCAAGAAGTTTCAGTCAGTAATTCAAAAATTCCCAATTTTGGTTGAGTTATAGCAATTTGAAGCCAGCGTGGTAGGTGAATTTTTAAACGAATTCCATTATTGTTTTGCACATTTCTCAAAACTCCTTCAGACTGGTGGTTAAAACATCTCAAAATATGTTGGGCCGATTTTCTTCAAAATTTACACACCTCACATCTCACCAATAATATTACCTACGTTGAACCTATCTATGATTTTTTTTGATAAAATGCGCCGTTTGCTTGTGAATTTTTAAAATGAAAATTATTTTCAAACTGCCCCCAATTGTACAAAAAAATTTTTTCTCAAAATCTGGCGATATGATTATCCCATAAGTTGTGGGCCGGCACATAACTTTGGCACATAATTTTCAAAGTGATTGGTTAATGAGAAATCTTAATGTGTCCTATAAACAATGATAATTTAACGAATTTTGTTTTAGTAACATTAAAAATAATTGAATTTGAGTAATATTTTTGACGCCTAGAGGTCTTAACCCCTTAAATAATAATACTCCTTGGGTACCTACCTGGAGTCGGATATTGGTCCCTAATGAAATCCAATTTCCCCTGACGATTCTCGGGGAATAGTCTGGAAGCTTGCAACACCTGATTCATAAAGCTGTTCTGGAACGTGAACAGACTCCTTTCACTTCTTCTGCCTCTTGCGTCTCCCGTGACGTCATTCACGGTGTCGCGTTTATCGGAAGAAAATTCACGGGATTGGATATTCAAACACAGCGATAAAATATACAACGCGACGACGATTGTCTTCGACAACATGGTAATGAGCGAAATACGCATTTTGAAATTTCTTTGTCCGATTAGTTTACACTTTATTTTTATTTTTATCATTTTTTTTGTGCGAGGCGTGCGCGATTGAACCGGGGTTTAAACGCAAACTACGCGCAGAATTTTTCAAAAGTCGTTTTTCTACCCGCTACTGAAGGTCCCGGAACCTTCGTGGGCAGTTTGAATGCGAGCGAAAATATCCTCTCACCCCTTGCGAAATGAGCCTGTGTTTGCGTGCGCGGTTTTTGTGTACAGATTCATCCGGTTTATTGGAGTTCATGAACAGTGTGGTCATTTTGAATTCGCGTGTCCTTTAACCCGTTATCGCTTCAATTGATCCCTTTTACATAAATACAATACTTTTTGCTAACACTATTGATTGCCATTCTATTTTTGTAACCTTTGCAGTTACATAAATACGGGTCTGTCAATAAATCATTGCATTAAAAAAAAAAATATTTTGCATTCTCTCTTCTTCTTCATCAGCCTTCGTCTCTCCACTGCTGGATATAGGCCTCTTCCTTCTCTTTTCATCCTTCCTTGTTGTTTGCTAATTGTAGCCATTTCTTTCCCCCCACAGCGGCTACATCATCGGCCCATCTCTTTTGAGGTCTTCCGATGCCTCTTTTATTCTCCCAAGGTCTCCATTTCTGAACTCTGGGAGGCCATCTTGTAGCATCCTGCCTTGCAACGTGTTCTGCCCATTGCCATTTTAGCTTCGCTACACGATCCATGATATCCACTAATCTAGTTCTGCGCCTAATTTCGTCATTTCTAATTCTATCTCTCAGGCTTACTCCAAGCATGGATCTCTCCTTGGATCGTTGCGTGCATTGGAGTTTTTCCACACTTTTCTTTGTAAGGGCCACAGTCTCCAATCCATACGTCATCACTGGCAGTATGCATTATTCAAAGGCTTTTCTTTTTGGGCTAATTGGTATCTCTTTGTTCTCGAAGATATGTTTGAGTTTGCCAAAAGCAGCTCAGCTCATACCTATTTTGCATTAATTGGGCTATTTATATTATTATTATTATATTATTTATATTAGAAATGTTTCTGTATCTTGAAGAAGGCGCGTGCAGTGGGAATATTGAAGCATGAATTTTTTGTAAACGTATATTTTGGAAAAAAAATAGAAATCAAATATTAATGCTACAGATTTTTATGATATATCAAAATATAAATACTATAAAAACAGTTGTGACAGAGATATTACGAAATATATGTAGTATTCCGATTTTTTTTCTCCAAATAATTGGTTACGTAAAAGTCAAGCTGCGATGTTCCCACTGCACGCCCCTGTTTGACAGTTATGTATAACTAGTATTTCCGCGTAATTTGATGGTTATATCGATTCATATATTTGACTTGTCCAGGAATATCCGGTCTGCGTGCTATCCGGGTACGAGGCAATTTGAGGCTACGCCTCCTGAGTTCGGACCCGATGTTTTTCGTACTTTGTTGCGTAGAGGGTTACGAAGAAATGCATTTACCGACAAGTTGTGTTGATTATATCGCTGCCCGGCGCAATAATATTTATTATTTTTCAAACTTTTGGCATTGAAAGTATTTTCGTATGGTCAAGGGTTGACTGAAGACCTTCGGTCAGTTAGTTCGATTACCTCTTGTGGGGACGTCACACGTTGTTTGTTTGAAGTAGTTGGAGTTGGTAAAGTGGATGGAATATCAGAACATGGCACATAATAGTACATTCGCCTTATCAACAGTGTGTTTTATAGCTTTTTAGTATTTCTATTTTAGTTTCTAACTGTACTGGCACGAATGTAATATAAATGGAAAATTTTGCTAAAAATTCTGCAATCCTGAAATATTACTGCTTTTTGGAAATTTCCCGCGTAATAAGTCTTTTTAAGTAGATATGCGAACACGGAATACGTATCACAGCAATATTCATGCTATTTACAAACTAACTAAAAGCTTATTCTAGGAAAATAGGTAAAACTTGCTAGTTTCTTGGAGTGGGGCTCGAACCACCGACCACTGGATTACTAGGCGAGAGTTATAACCACTAGACCAATAAGCTACTCCCATGCTGTGGTTTTTCTTTCCTCCAAATAAACCTACTTGCAACATGGCTGGACTATTGACCTAGCATATAGTGATTTTTGACCTACAAGCATCTCTCCACTGTTCCTCTTCATATTTTTAAATCTTAAACTCTACAAACCACTGCACGCGACATGTAGCATTTTCCAACACTTATTTGACGGGCTATTATGCCGTGTGTCTACGACATCTTTGGCCGTAATTTCGTGTCCCGTTGATGATGGAATAATGGTCAGGGAGGTAGCAGACACGCGACAGAACAGCCCAGAAGCAACTCTTTAACAGGTTTCTGAACGGCCGTGAAAACCTGAGAAAACATTCGCAGTATCTGGTTTACCTGGTCGTGTCAAGTCTTTCATGGTTACATCCTGTATTTCTGGTGCCATCGACACTCACGTACATTTCAAAAGCAATGTTTTAAAGTTAATTTGTGTCAGAATTATAAATATTAATTTACCGCTGTCCGTGCTTGGCATTGCCCCGAATTAACGTTTCGTTATAATTAAAATATAACAGGTGCAATGTTGATTTTTTAACGAATTTTCGCATTCCATAAAAATATGCATTTATTTTAGAAACGATTGCATAATTCACTAAAGGGATACATCACCTTTTTTTACTTATCTTATAGATTGAACATCTAAGAATAATTTATGTCATCACTCGTTCAAAACTTACGAAAATTGGCTGAAATATAACATTTTGGAACTAGCATGGTAGGTGAATTTTTAAACGCATTTCATCATTATTTTGAGTTTTTTTTTGGAACTTGGAACTTTGTTCAAATTTTGCATATATTTGCATAAATTTTGGAAAAAAAAAATTAAATTAATTTTGCAAAAAAAATGTATATGCTGTATAATTGACCTTAAATCATTTAACAATAAAATAAAATTATCTCCACTGCTTCATAACAGCACATAACGTCATCAGAAATTTTGAAATCAATTCCTTAAAAAATATTAACCAACGTTTGGTTGTAAACGATGATATTGGATCGATGCAAAAGTTTTTTTTATGATATTTACAAAAAAAAAACTCCGAACTGACGAATAATATCTGTAGCCAAACTTTTCAATCGTGTAAAGGAAGCTTTCTGTTTCCTCCAAAATATCAATATTTTACAAATAATTTGGCAAATGCTACATATAATGAAAATGTCATCAAAATTGAAACAGTTTTTATATTATGTACCTACTTGTTTATTTATTAAATATTTTGCCCATTTATATTTTAATTATTGAAAATTTTGAATGAAGAAATGTTTGGAACACACATGATATTTGAATTTTTTTTTTTTTGAAAAAATAAATGTCCAGAAGTTATAAAAGGGAAGATTCTCAGAAAAGCGGGAGCATTTTTAGCATTTTAGTAATTTTTCGAATCAGTTGGTCAGAGAGCATTTTAAACATTTTTAAATCAAGTTATATCCAGATAATATATAGCTTCGTGGCAGTTTTTTTTATCTCTATTCCTTTCGTTCGCTATTTTTGAAGAATTTTCTCCTTGTTCGCTCAATTTATAATTCCATTTCGTGTTTTACTAATAAGTTATTTCGAGCGATAAAATAATCAGTCTATTAAATTCATCTGCAAAGGTGGAGTTTAAATTTGCCGGTGGTTACAGACAGGATCCGGGAAGAAATTTGAGAGTCATGTAGACATTGATCAGTCTCTTTTCTCGGGGCTGGAACGTACATTTTCATTTTCACATTATATTCAGTTTTGGTCTAGCCAGCGAACAGTGGAGAGCCCTTGTGATTTTTTTAAAATGTCTATAGATAAATTGCATTTCCATTCCTATTACTTTAGGAATTTCGCAAAAGTTATACTTCTATTGTGGCAGCCAAAAAGATTTGAGATGTATGAGACTCCACTAAAGTTTGACTGACACAGAGGTGGTTTTCTAAATTACGATCTGAGGATTTTTCATTGGCGGACAAACCAAGAATCCTTTCGAGTCTGAAGATTACATGTTGATGGTCATAACTGACTATGAAATACGTCAAAATACCAGAGATCGTGCTGAAGTTGGAGTCGACCAATTAACTGTGGTAAGGCATCTGAAGCGAATAGGGATGATTTCACGGTACGACATACAGACTTCTCATCAATTATCAGCTTTCAATTTAATGGATGGAAGAGATGAAAAATAGGTAGTTTACAATAATGCGACGCGAAAAAGGCATTGGGCTAGAAGCCTGGGAAAGACCCACTGATCACTTCGAAAGCCGAAATTCATAATAAAAAGTGAAGCTTTGTGTTTGGTGGGATTTCAAGGGTAGGTATTGTTTATTATGAACTTCCATAACCAAAAAATTACTCCTGAACGGTTTTGTGTAATCATAATTACTGATAAACAATTTTTTATCAGTTATTATGATTAATGCGCCCGAGGGCGACACCTATGGATGCTCCAGGAAGGAATGTGGCATTTCGTTGTGTATTTGTTTTTAGTTTATATTTTTCTTCTATGGTCTGACAATACAACAAAAGGATGAAAGGAGATGCATCTCTTTAATTTCTAACGTTTTATACATCATTTTGGTGATATCTGCGACAAAGGGAATATCCTCTTCAGACCATATGAAGGATCAAAAAATGTGTTTTGTGTTTGATAAGTTGCGATAAGAGAGGAACACTTCTCTTCAGATCAAAAATCATTGTGACCAAGGGGAAACATATCCTTGGTTGATTACGAGTCCCAATCAGAGATTAAACACAACGTAAGCTCAAGAAATTGAATTGGGATGTTATTAAGTACCCACCTTATCCTCAACATCTTGTTCCTTCCGACTATCAATTATTCAAGTCACTATGGCGAAAATGGCGCTATAGAAATTATCAATTATTATTATTATTATTATTATTACTATAAATAAATTTAAATGACAAAAAATATATACAATAACGAAAATAAAAACATCCCTTATCTCATTTTTTGCATCGTAGTCAAATAAATTTTACTTTAATGGAATAAATAAGCTCGTAGAAATGTGGGAGACAGTTATAAGAACCGTAAAAAAATAAGTTATTGATAAAAAAAATAACATAATTTTTTTTCATTTTTCATAAAAAAACATCAAAAATTTTGCTTCAACCAAATACTAAAATAATTTTTTATGTAGGTACAAAAGTAAAGTCAAAAAAGTTATTTAAATTTGAATCTACTTTTTGACGTTTCAAGGTGGTATAACTCCTTGTTATCTCTACTCGTTAAAGATTACGTTAAATTTCGAAAGAATTTATTATGTACAAAATGACATTGGTGCATTTCCTCGTAATTGAATTTCGTGAATAAAATATTTTGTTTGGAGGCTTTTTCAGCAGTTTACAAAATATGAGGGTCATCCAGAAAATAGTATTACGACATTTTTTTTTAAATCGAAAAGTCTATAACGACGGCCCCTACGTAGTCTCTAACATCTACGAAAAATGCATTTTGAACAATTACTTCTCCGCAATAATTATAAATTTACAAAAAAAATGGTACTGCTTTTTTTCTGAGAAAAATTCTGACGTAAAGTCGGACAAATACGCTTTTTCAAAACGAGTCAGACTTTAAATAGCTCCGCTGTAAAACTTCTTTTTTGTAGACGTCTTAGACTACGATATATTTTCATAAAATTTTCGTGAGACTGTAAGTCAGGTATACAGGATGCCTCATTGCTAGTAGCAGAAAATTCGGGGAAGTCTTGTACGTGCAATTTTGAAAAGAAAATATTCTTTACACTTTGGCTGAAATATCGGCAGTTAATAGTTTGGCTGAAATATCGGCATAAGCGTCATAAAATTTTGCAGTTTTTTTAAATATTTATATAGGTTATTCTAGCGATATTTAAACATTTTATAAAAAATGAGTCAGAAATATTGAAAAAAATTGCAATCTTTAATGTCGCTTATCTCCGTAACTGTCGACATTTCGCCCAAGTGTAAAAAAGCATTTTCTATTCGAAATCGAATGAAGGAGACTCACTCGAAGTCTTTGCTACTAGCTACTAGACCTGTATAGTTATTTTTCTACATCGTTTTACTTGCTACTAACTAGACCTGTATAGTTATTTTTCTACATCGATGCACCTTTATATGCGCGGCCCCAGTTTTTGCAAACCAGTGACGAAGAACTCATCCTCTATCTCTTTTAGCCACTTTTCAAACGTCTCTTTATTCTCTTCATCTTTGATTTTAAAAAAATGTTATAAACTCATTTTCAGGACGACCCTCGTATATTCACATAAAACTTAAAAAAATAGAATAAAGAAAATTCTGCATCGCTACATATTAATATTTTCTCATAGTCCTAGAAGGCAATAGTGTAAAATGCGGAACGAATTGTCATTATCTTAATAATAGATGAAAACATTTGAAAAAAATTACACATTTAAAATTGCAATAGTTAATGATTTTTAATCTAAATTATTATGAAAACAAATTTGCTATAATTTTGGCGAAAATTCTTGGCTTTGAAATTAATTTTATTGTAATGTTTATAAAATAAATGACAGATTCGATAAAACTTCTTAGATCTCTCAACAGATGTCTGACATTGTGCGGAGTGAATTTAACATTAACTTCAAGTTTTTAATATATGTATTCCAATTTAACATGTACATTACATTTAATGTATTTTAAATGCAAATAATTTTTGTAAGTTGTGTAGGTCAGTTTCATGGGAACATCATTAAATGAGGAGTGACTTTCTTGAAAGTATATTATATTACATAGTACGAGCGCATATTTTCCAGGATTATAATAAAAAAGTATTTAAAAAAATGAGAACACCCTTTAAAAGTTTGCTCCAAATTCCAAGATTAATTTAAACAATCAACATACTAGAAAGTCTTATTACTCGAATTTTTAGCAATTCGTAACAAAATATTTCAAATATTGACATTAATTTGACTAAATATTTTTTCTAGGAATTAACTTGAATACGTTAAAATACTAATGTTTATGACTTTATTTCATTCTTTACTCGTATATGTGGGGTACAAAAGCAAAGGCAGCAATATAAAAAAAATGTTTTGAATGAAATAATAATGTCAAGTCATGTTTCCTATAAATTTATAGGCTATTTATGATTCCTATAAAATCTCGAATTCAGTATATTGTAAATTAGTAATATGATGACTGCATTAATTTTTTTTTTGATATTGCTGCCTTTGCTATTAAACCCTACATATAAAATATTAAAATTAATTGTATCTTTTAAATTAATCGTGTTGGAAATCATAATTGAATATTGCATTGTAGGAAATACACAAATGCTGAGAGTCTCAAAACTCTAGCTAGTCGGAAAGCAGTTGATATTTCGATTATTAAATTTGGAGACAAGTGAATCTAAATAAAAGCGTGTAATAAAAATGATTTCGATGCAATTTTGTCACTGTTCTATTTTTTTTAAGTGAAAATAATTTAATCTTAACTATTAAATAACGCATTTTATCTAAGTATGATATCCCGCGTCATCTATTCTGATCTGTCGCATTATTGGCGGCTTCCCGAAGTGAAACATTGGTTGCAGTCTTGACCATATAGGTCCATGTAGTCGGTGCCCTTCGAGTTCCCTCGACTCTGCCTTGCGTTCGTTGCTTCCGCACGTCTTGTGACATGTCCGAAGTATTTAACTAACTAACCAACTAACCATCACGCCGTTTCCCCGCAGAGGTGGGCAGAGAGGACAGAACGCCACGCTCTTTTATCCTGGCACACCACTTTTGCTTCGGCCACATTCATACATCTTCTCATACAAGTTCTGCGGCTTTTAACAGGGCCATCCTCAAATACTTGTAGTACCTGATCATGCCAAGTCTTTCGCGGACGCCCTCTATTCCTGTTGCCTTCAACACTCGCCTCATATATTTTCTTAACCATCCTTTCCTCGTTCATACGTTCCACATGACCAAACCATCTCGGCGCTCCTTTCTTTATTCTATCTACCACACTGCAGCCAGCATTGCATTCGCGTCTAATTTGTTCATTCCTCACTCTATCGACCAAAGGTTTTCCACACAAGCGTCTTTGTGCCCGCATTTCCGAGGGTTTCGCAGCACAGGCCGCCAGTATTAAATCTCTGACGCGTCTTTCTTTTTGCGTCCTTGGCGTCTCCCTCCATGGCATACACACCTTGCGGACGTAATTAATAACTGTTTTAAAGCTCTGTAAGCTGTTGTATTTAAAGCTTTTATCGTATTGTAAATATTCTTTAACGAAATGCAATTTATTTAATATTGCAATTTATTTAATATTCTAATTTAATACCTATATACAGGGTTATTTGTAAAACATTAATAACCTCGCAGGACTATACTCCTACCTTGATTATGAGTCGAGAATATTCAAGCTGTTATGACCATATGCGACATCAAAGTTTGCATTTTTTTTTCAATATTTCTGACTTATTTTTTGTACAACGTTGGACTATCATTACAATAACTTATATCTTATATAAAAAAATCATTTCCTTTAATACAAGTAAAATAAAATATTAAAAACCTTCGAATTCCAATTGGAAAATTTTCAGGGTTTTTATCATTTTATTTAACTTGTATTGAAACAGATGAATTTTTCGTAATCGATATAAAATACTGTAATGGTAGTCCAACGTTATACAAAAAAGAAGTCAGAAATATTGAAAAAAAAAATGCAAACTTTGATGGCGCATATCTCCATGACTATTGATATTAGGTCATGATAGCTTGAACATTTTCGACTCATAATCAAAGCAGGAATATAGTCCTGCAAGGTTATTAATGTTTTACAAATAACCCTGTTTACAACTCTGAAACTAATTATTAAAATCATATTGAAAAAAACGCTTTGATTATCCCACTGCAAAACTTTTTCGAGACTTCGATATTCCAGTTGTGTACTTTACCAAACAACACCCCTATACCACATCTACAAAGATTATTTTATCCCCAAAATCCATTCTCCAGATTGCAACACTTAAGAAGTAAACATGATATATACATTTTTTTAAAACAACAGCGGTCCAGTTGCGCTATATATATTATCGTATATAATAATTAAATAACTTCAAAAAGAGCAAAATGATTTTGTACTAACATTCTTAATATAACTAATATAATAAATATATACTCTGTTTTCACCACTTATATATTGAAAATATCAACATGTTTTAGGGCCAACGATCCCTTCGTCAGGATACAATGTACACTAACAAATTAAAAATCAAAATTCAAAGTATAGACTGATTTTTGATTTTGATATACTTGATTTTTGATTTATTTTTATACATTGTATTCTGTTGAAGGAACCATTGGGCCTAAAACATGTTGATATTTTCAATATATAAATGGTGAAAATCTAGTACATTTTTATTAATAATTAAATAGTTAATCAACTGGATGCTCGAATCAAGCTAGCAAAATTTAATTCATTTTATAAATTATAAAAAAAACAATGTAATTATCAAGCAACATTACATTTACATATATATTATATATATTATTGTTAATTAAACTTGTAATCATACTGACTTGCATGCTCATAAATATACATATATTAATTCTAATTATCCATGTTGTTATTATGCATTTCTTGTAAGGTTTGAACATTTTGTATCGTAAAAAAAGTTAATTCCTCTCCAACGCACGCGAGAAAACTCTTTTCGGGGGTAATATTTTGCTTAGACAATAAAAAATTTAAAATTAGATTAAATTTTAATTACTGTTATAAAATAAAATAAATAAATAAAAATACCCAAGTACTTTTTATCCCTCATGTATAAATATACGATGGAGAACAATTTATCCACTATTTCTATGCTAATTTAAACCAGTAAGATATTTAGTCATGTATGATTTATGTATTTTCATAGCAGCGTAATTATTAATGACGTCAATTTAAATATCTTTGCAGTAGATTCCAAGTTTGTCAGATGTCTGCGAAGTATATAAAAATTAATTATTGCATAAAATACTTCCAGACAAAGTTATCATCATCATGTTACTATGATCTTTACAATACTCAAATACTAGAGCGAATAACGAAAGCGTGGTTCACAGACTCGGAGCGGGCAGCAGAATGAATTTGCTCCATGCCATTACCGGACCCGCTTCCGTGCGCTTCGTTCGCTTCTTATCCTGAGTTGCACAGATCCATTACTTGCTTTTGAGCCCCGGTGTCCAGATTAAGTAATAGTACTTATTATACAGATTTATTTTTTCATTATCTGAAAAATATTAAACTTGTGGAGTCTGAAATCTTGCAATTTTTAATTCATATACGAGTAAATAATACAAAACTGAAAATATATATTTTTATTATACCCTTAATATCTATATAAACTATTATTTGGTTGTCATTTGTAAAAATAATAATTTAAATATTGATTAGGTTTCACTGCCATTGTTTCTTCAATAGGTCTGCTAATTTTTCACCAATCATGATCGCCGGCGCGTTGGTATGCGCAGTCAAGGGTTTAGGTATCACGCTCGTGTCTGCGACCCTCAAATTCTTGATGCCGTGGACCCTCAGCTTGCTGTCCACCACGGCTTCAGGATCTGACTGTGGGCCCATCTTGCAGGTACCTATCTGGTGATGAAGCGTGGCCGACAGCGTCCTCACGGCGCAGGCCCAATATTCATTTGTTCCGTATGCGAACGGCTTGCACGTTGGGAAGTGCGTTTTGTGCAGCCTGCTCCCGAACTTCTTTAGTGCTTCTGTTTCTGAAAGCCCGATGATGTATTTTATAGCCTCGACCAAGGTATCCAAGTCTCTGGTGTCGGAAAAATAGTCATAGTAGAACTTTGGCCAATGGAATGGATTTTTGTCTTTCAATCTGATGAATCCTTTTGACTTGGGATGGACGATCATCGGTATGATGCCCCACGCAGGTTTTTCTGTAATTTCTCCATACACAGACTGATAAAATTCTTCTGAGATCTTCATGCCTTTGTGAATGTTTCCCGAAGCATCCGAAGTTATTCCTCCCGCCTGGAATAACAGCTCAATGTCTGGATAGTCTCCTTCCTCTTCAGATATCTTAGTTTTAATATAACCGACACCTTCGCAACCACCAGCGAGGGTCAATGGTCCTTGTCCTAATGTTAGCCAATTTGTTATATGGAGTGGAGTTGCTACTTCTGATTCTATGATAGAGCAACCTGTACAATTGATCAAAAATTGGAGTCCAACAAAACTGAGATGGTCGTACATGTTTTGTCCCACCTGTAGGTCTTGAATGACCGGTATACCCAGCTCTTCGAGGTGGTCCTTTGGTCCAATTCCCGACAGCATTAGTATCTGAGGAGATGCCAGTGGCCCCGCCGAAATTATTATTTCTTTCTTCGCTCTTACCTTGTGTAGCAGACGGTTCCTAACGTATTCGAGTGACGTTGCTCTCTTGGTTCCTTTTTTAATGAGTATTTTCGTCACTCTGCTGTAGGGCAGGATGTGCAGGTTACCGCGATTCCTGAAAGGATACAGGAACGCCTTGGCAGCACTGTGCCTTCGGCCGTTTAGTGTGTTGGTCTGAATTCGAGAGAAACCGTTCGTTTCACCGTTGTTATAATCGACGATTTTGTGTCCCATTTCCACGGCGGCCTGGAGGAAGGCGTCTGTCACCTCTGATCTGAAAATAAACAACAGTGTTCTTACCCCCCTGGAGACATTTGAGTTAATTTAATGGTATTTTTAAGTTATTAACGGATTTAAGTATTACTAATACCAAGAATCTGGTGATATAAATCCCTTATTTTGCTGAAGAGGGCTTGACCGCAAAGCTTACAATTTTATTATGTGTTTGGAATACCACAAGAAAGCTGTCTAATGAAAACATGGAAAAAATATAATAATGCAGTCCAATGGGTATGACACTGCTTTCTGAGCTCGAGAGTTCCGAATTCGATTTCCGGTACAGTCACGATACACGTAGATATATCTAAGGCTTCGTTGTTTTTATGGTGTGCTTCGCTACAGTAATTGGGCCGCATGGCCTTTCATGGCATTAAACAAATAAAACATCTTGAAAATTTTGATAATGTGCCATCAGTAATAAGCCTTATAGGACACGATCCAGATCCGCTACACACACAATTTATTTTATTTGTGTTACACATGTGGTACATATGACACAGCCACGCTCTTCAGTTCCGGTGTTATTCTAGCATCTTAAAAATAAATTTTTATTTTCCCTAGTGAGTCGTCATAACATATTGTTAGTTACTTATGTCTATAATTTTTGAGCGCTATTTGTATATCAGGACAGACAATAGATAGCATTTTACAATTCATTTTATCTTACTTGTACGGTGGATATTCAACTGCCAACAGGCCGTCTCTGTTGTGGTTCTTGGTGTTTTCGAGACCTTCCAGCTTGCTCGCTCGCTCTGACTTCAGGTAATACGGCATCACCTCGTCGAACGACCTAAAATGTGTATTGCTTTATTTAAATTGAGCCCAATCAGCTTCCACCATTCGCAAGTTGTAATGCCTTAAAGTCTTACCATCCTGGGTTTCCTGCCGCGGCTATCCTGTCCCAATCCACCCTGTTTCCCCTCGTGTATATCATGTAGTTGATGATCGAGGTTCCTCCGATTCCTCTTCCTCTTGGCCAGTTGCATTGCTGGTCATCCATTCCTGTTAAACCAATTATTATTACATTATCAGTTTTTGTTGATATTTTCTTGGGAGGGAATATTCATTAACCTTTACTATACTCATGTAGTCGTAAGAAATGTAAGATTTTATGCATTTTGAATATGAATTAGACACTTTTAAGTATTGACCATTAAGAATGAAAAAAAGGATAAATATAATTACATAAACCATTCACACACTACCTAATCTTTTTCTTCTTCTTCTTTTGCCCTGTCCACTCAAATGACGTTGGCTATCATCCCTTTACTTACTTTGGCCCGGAATAGCTCTAAAGTAGACTGATCAAACCATTGTCTCTTTTCGGCCACGACGTATCCCTGCATTATGCGATGCAAGATCTCGTACCTACTTTTCTGTATGTCTCATCACTTGTCAGAGATTTTTTTTTAGAATAATGATGGTTTACAGTTTTCACGTGGCATTTTTCTTCTACACGAGTAATTTTACTTGTGAGTAGGAGAGGAGTATCATTAGATTTAAAGTAGTGATGCAACGAATACGAATATTCGTATTCGCCGAATAGTAGATATTTACCGAATATTCGTATTCGCCGAATATCATCACGAATGTTCTCAGGTTTTCACGGCCGTTCAGAATCTTCTGTGTATAGTTTTCTGCGATATTCTGCCGTGTACCTCTCTGGCCAGAGTATCCGGCAGTACACGGCAGAATATCCCAGAAAACTATACTCAGAAGATCATCATGAATACTAAAAATAAACTATTTATAACTGAACGCAACGCAAATTACGGTTTGGCTGTGCACCGGGTATCCGAACACACCTACGCACTCTATGATTCCCCTAACATTGAATGAATAGATTTGCTTTTTATCACTGCTATCATCCAACATATCACTTTTTTTCGTAGGATTCTCTATGCCTAGTTGGTTTTAAACTGTTCATTTCTAAGAGCAAATGTTTTTTTTACGATAACCTAAACTAATTTTTTTTACTCGGGTTGAGCTTGAGTTGATGCCATCTGGTCGGCTTGTTCGTTTTCTTTCTAGCTAGTGACCACTCCGTGGTCAGTTCCATACACGGCGTGGCCACGGCCAGTAATTCGTTGAAACTTTTTTCAATTTTACATTGTCCACTAATACTGAATCATCGCCAAAGGAAATTCAACACACGGTGAATATAAGGAGGTTTAAACAGGAGTACAAAAATTTTATTGTAAAAATTTTAAATGACTAGATGGAATGCAATATGTTTGAGTGAAATCATGTATTAGCCCACACAACATTATGTGTGGAACCAAGTAATTAAAATAAATAAATAAAATCGGTACACAGTAAGCAGGATATTACGAAAACGTTCATCTAAAATTATTACCAACACAGCTAAAGTAGCCTATCGAATCGTTATCTTCAAAAAATGATCCTGGTGAATGGCGTGGAATATAAATCTGAAGGCTACATTCCCAAGAAAGATTTGTTTTGCTTGTTTTAATCCGGGTTTAGTCAGGGTTTTGTAAAACTGACTACCGTTTTTAATTGGATTTGGAATATATATATTTTTTTAATTGTATGGAAGATGAATTAACTGGCATTGGCCAGGAATATTTCCAGCCGTGTAGTCAGTCGAAAGTATAAAAATTCTTATTTGGCAAGGTAATTAATTGCCTTGTGAAACATGATAAATTAAAAATAAATGTAACTTTGTATTGTATACACGTTGAGTCACTGCTATGGTTTCGTGAGGAGCTGTCCCTCTCGTCATCAGGTGAATTAAATAACTTATCTAAATACAAATTGACAAATGTCAATTTATTCTTGTAGGGGGCGCGGCATATTTACCATTAACTGGAACGTAGACTACCTTTCTCCTTTATTGTCTAATTATTGGTTAAACCGTTATTTTAACATGTTACCATTATTTGAGACTTTCACCTGATTCTATCAGTAATTGGTTACTGAGATTTAACTGTTGTCTGGTACCGAAGATTGCCCGTCGAATTACGAAAAGATACCAATCATCAATAACCGTTCATCCTATTCCCTGCAGTCGCTCTCCTCTCGATGTTAATTCTGTGTTTCATTTTTAAATAAAAATGACGTCATAATACGTTGTAATTATTTTGTCATAGTAGGTATAAGCCAAACACTTTTCTGAGGAGACTGTCAGTATTTTATACCGGCGATATAAAGTCCTTGAAATGGGCCATTTAGCTATATAATAATGCTAAAAAAGAGTGAATGCCAACGAAATAATTTAAACACATTTTTATTGTATTGAAAATAATGTCATACGGTAGGTAGGTAGGTACACACAAAAACAAGTTGCTAAAAAATAAAATTGCCTATATTTGTATGTTTAGTTTGTAGTTTATTACCCTAAAGAAGGAAAGGTGGTCCCAAAACTGGTTGATGTTACGAAAATTATAGTGTTTTTGTGAATTTATGAGTTTTATTTAATTAAACAACGAATAACCACAATAGCTGATTACAATAGTGCACGAATGTTAATGGTTTAGTTTGGTGCATTTGTGTAATATAATGTGCATCTACATAAGAATTCTTTGATCGATATTGACGGTTACCTAAAGATGATTCAAGGTCATTTAACACGATTTTGTTGTTGTGCATACCTGACCCAATTTCGTATTGCAATAATATCTGGTCGATAAAATAATTCAGGTAGTTGAATCAAAATATGTCGCTGAGCCGGGTCAAACAAATATTGCAATGAAGGTTAGGGAATGCAATGAAGACAATGCAGCGTAAGCAACCTTGCGCAAGTGACATCGAGCCTCCACAACCGAGTCGGGAGCAATTTGGTGTGCGTAAGAATTCATTTAACGGAATCGTGGGTTACCTAAGCAGACGCCTTCCTGCTTCTCCAGCCTGTACCCCCAGTTGTAGTCGGTCTGCTGGAAAAAGGCCGCATTGAGGGGGATGTCCGTCACCAGGGACTCCGGTCCGCCCGCTTCCAGCAGCAGCACGCTCCACCTGCCGCCCTCGGACAGCCGGCTTGCCAGGGTGCAACCGGCGGAACCTGCGCCGGCTATGATGAAGTCGTACTCCTTGAGAGGCGCTTGCACCCCTAAAAGTATATGATTATTACTTGTTTATATATATAGGTGGTTTGGACATGTTGAGCGAATGAATGAGAAAAGAATGGTAAGAAAGATATATAATGCAAGTGTTGACGGCGCCAGAAAGAGAGGGCGACCGCGGAAGACGTGGCATTACCAGATTAACCAGATCCTGGAAGATGATCCTGTTAGAAGCCTGAACAACCGTCTAGCTTGCATGCGAAGATGTATGAATGTAGACGAAGCGAAAGTTGTATGTTAGGACAGAAGAGTATGGCGCTCTATCCTCTCTGCCTACCCCCACGGGGAAACGGCGTGATGGTAAGTTAGTTAGTTTGTTATATATATACATATATACAAAGAAATAATTAATATTCTTAGAAATTTAAGAGCAATGAGCTTTATGTTAAGAGACTTCTAATTTAAAGCTTTGAAAACAAATTCCAAAAATTGAGTGGGTAGTTTGTCAATTATTGCGTCTGCAAGCGAGTTTTCATAAAAAATATTTTATCTTTGCTTTGTGAAGTCATATTCAACCCTTACTCACCTCGATACCTGAAATCTAAATTCAATTCTCTATCTAATCATGGCCTACCACTTTGTTCGGCAGCCTAATGTCCAAGGACAGCCCTGCCTGGTATCAGATAGCTTGTCAATTCCATTATTTATGTCTGTATCTGAACCGGGTAACTAGCATTATTGATTGTCCTTCCACGTCCCTTTCACATCTAGTAGACAGAGATACCTCTTTTCCCTCACAACCTATCACACCAATAATAGGGAATTCTCTCCCATCCCACGTACATGCTCAGACTATAGGTAAATAAACTTTTAAATTCACTACATATTTTTAATACCAAATACGAAGAGTATCTTTGTCTGGTGATGCAGGTACTGGAAACTCCTCACCCTCCCTTACCAGATGCATTATATACATTATACGTATTACTCATTTTCACTGTTTACTTTTTCTCCTTATTATCAATGAGTCTTATCTTTGGCCGTTAAATTAATCTTTATTATCATTGCTTTATCCGTGCCGTCCTATAATTGTGCATGCTACGCATCCGGCATGTAATTACTATGCGTGTAATATTTAGCTACCTTTAAACATTTTTTTACTACGAAGAGTAGTTAATAGCTTCAGCCATGATATCTAAACTCCATTTCCTGTTTTCTTTGCACAGATTTTGTGACGAAAACCCTTTAAAATTAAATAATAATTGCAAACTTACCGAAAAAATTATTACACGATCATTTTCACAAATATGGCTACTATATCGACCGAATTCGGAATTTAGGCGGTGGCATGTAATAGTAATAAATATTGCTAGATATGGGGGTATTCCAAATATAATTCCTTTCCTCTGCTCTGTTTTCACCACTTATTTATTGAAAATATCAATATCACTTATTTGTCTACAATTGGATTTTTTATTTGTTACATTGTATCCGGAAGAAGGGAACATTGACCCCGAAAGCTGTTGATATTTTCAACATATAAGTGCAGAAAACGGTTATTTTTCTTAATTTTAAAAATAAAATCACTTTAATTGATCATCAAAATCACTTAGGATTGTTTTTACTAACCTGGCGGTAGTGGGTAACTGTCTCTCAGAAAGTCGAACAGGTCGTTGCTGGTCCTGTAGTAGTTGGCCGACGGACTCACCCCCATCACTTTGAGGATACCCGCTGACATGTCGGAAAATAAGACATTGTTGCCCCTCAAATCTGGCGTTCCGTCGTCCGAAGACTCGAAGACTGCGGAAGATGGCCTTTGCACATCTGCCGCTTCGCCACATTTCCAAAACACGAACACAATACCCGCACACAGCACGCGGTTCACCCGACGCATGGTTGTAGGAAAACTTTCGATTTGCTAGATGCTGAGCCAAGTTCTTCGGGGAAATTGCTACCATCGAGGCTGCTGTCACAGAATTTAAAGATTGAACCGTATACAACACTGATACCACTGGATTCAATATTGATGTGAAGTTGGTGTCTTACTTTTTTTTTAAAAATAATTTTCACACATTTTCATTGGCGTGTCACTGTCCCAACCACTGATTCAAGCATGCATAAATTAAAACTCATACACCAACATATATTTTATTTAAATATGCGTACACATATATATCCACTACTGCAAGTAGAGAATACCTAATGTTAATTACTTTCAAGAGTTTTAACAGAACTTTTAAAATTGAATATCGGCAAACTCCAAATTTTAGGTGAATGTTAATTAAGATATATTATACGTGTCTCAGAGAGACGAAGCTATCCTTGCACACCTTGTCTTGTATGTGAGTTTTATTTTTACTACCGCCATCTGCGGTCCAAAATGTTGTCATTCGAATAATCCAATACAGATGCCTTTTTTGATAATGAGATATCTATATTTTGATTGGAGTTTTTAAAGCAATATCTTTTATATGTGTATATGAGATTCTTCCGAATTAAACATTACACTGGAATACGCCTAAAAATTATTTATATTTTTCAACAATTTTTAACTCCGGGACACAACCCAATCTTCTCTGGACCTAAGTTCAGAAGGAGACTGGTGCCGACAATTACGGCACAATTAAAAATATGTGGTTCAGATCTTCTTCCTCTTATTGGCATTGACACATTGGAGCATCTAAGACATGGATTTTAGCAAGGCGAGAGCGGATAGAGCAAAGAACTGCTGTCTCACTCCAGCGCAAGAAAATTGTTTGCGGAGTTTGGTAGTTGATAGATTCGACGTTGACTTTGTAAAGATTCATAATCTTCAAAATGGATGGAATAAAACGTAATATTGTTTCTCCACTTGAGTTTAATTATTAATTATGCTACTCGAATTTCGAGATTGTCAGAACCTCTCATCAGCACGTGAAGTATTAAGGGTTCATGCCAAGTCAGAGGTTAAATAAAATGTGATTTAAAATTAAATGTACTAAAATTAAAAAATAAATTTTCGGCCAAAAAATTTTTGCCTCACTTTCCAAATTAAAGGTGGGCGCTTGCGATATTAATATAGATTACTGAATTCTGTTGTTAATGGAGGGGAGGCGCCCATGCTTTTTTATTTGGAGAGTGAGGCAAAAAAATTTTGGTCGAAAATTTATTTTTGTTAAATTATCATTTTTGTTATTAAATAAAATGATAAAATTGACATTATGTTTTTTTAATAAAATACTCAACTCGAATCAGACTATATAATTTTCTATGTAACAATGTCCGCCACTAACGCTACTAGACGGCTCAAATAATAATATAATAAGGAGGTATAAGAAGCAAAAAGCATAATTATCAATTTGATAAAGTCCATCACTGACGTTATCAATAAATAGTGCTGTTCTCACAGTCTTAACTGGCGGCCGAAATATATATAGTAAAAGTACGTAATTTTTGACGGGTTATGACTAGTATTTACCTAACAATATTTCATACCATAATGGATACAATTTATTGACACGTCATGCTTGTGTTTGTGCCAAACTAAATAAATTTAAAAATAGCCAACAGCCAACAAAAAAAGCCAAAATCCGATTGATTTTAATATTGTTGTAAGTGTTGAATGTCATTTGTTGACATATTTTATACTAAAGAATTTTTATTTTTCAATAGTAATTAACAATGAAAAAACTAACTTTTAAATAGTGGTTGAAGACTCGGTGAATCATCTCTTTATATGAATAAAAAGCGTTTTAAAACCGCCGAAAAATCTTAAATTTATTACTTAATTAATGTTGAACATTTCTTAATTAATTAGTTTTATCATCATAATGCTTCATTCTTGTGAGAAAACATATTCTGCGTACATAGAAATATTTAGAAACTATGATTTCTAATACACTGAAAACGATATTTTGGCAGAGGCCTGTCGAATAAAGCTTAGGTTTATTTTCTTAATTATTGTAAATAATGTTCAATTTATTACTTTTTTATAAGAACAAAGGTTTTATCTAAGTTATCATCCTTAAAAAATTCAAAAATTGTAGTCTAGCATATATATTCTAATATAAATTAATAATGAAACCCACATTTTCGAAGAAAAAAACGCCGAAATACGTTTTTGTAGTGAATATCCAGCCTTAATTAGTTATTAATTAATCTCCCTTATAATTGTTTATTTTGTTAATGTCTACACTTCGATTTTTAGTATACGTTGTATGCTGATGAAGGAACAATTGGCCCCGAAACATCTTAATAATTCAACAAATTTAGTGGTTAATACAAACGTGCATTTTTGTTAATTATATTTGTAATGTTATCACAAAATCATTTTGCAGTTATTAAAGTCAAACATAAAAAGTCACATGTGATCGGTATGCCAAAATTTGTGTTGTTTACGCGTCAGCACTGGTAACACGCGGCACAATAGCTCAGAAAACTCAACGCACCATTTTTATCTTTTTTGTTTTCAAATTATTCAATTCAAAATTATTTTTAAATTTCACCGTTACACACCCTATCGTGCTTTTATCTAAACGCTCTCACTCGCAATAACCGACTGATTTAGCTGCGTTCATTATTTTATACACGCTGCACGCAATAAAAATAAAGCAAATCGCAAACTAAAATGGCACCTGAAACCGGTTACATTATAAACGTAACAGCATCATGCGTTTAGTCGGCTATTAGTTTTCTATGATTTGTACCACAGATTCTCAATCTGGCGTAAACTAACTTTCATGTTCACCTTCGTCCTAGTGTAGGTGGTAATCCTCGTGGTCTTGACATTTATATTTATTTATTTATATTTATACATATCTCAATCGAGTCGAGGATAATTTGCGTGTTGCGTGAAAATAATAATAATTATATTTATATAGCTATCATTATATATTATAACAAATTAGATGGGTCGCTGGACGTTTCCTGTTAATAAAATGATTGAAGTACTAGCGCTACCTAGCAGGTCCTGCTCAAAGGTTCTCAGAAACATTGCAATTCGAAAGATTTTCGCTTTCGACGAGGACAAATAGATATCTCAGTAATAACGTATCATACCTCACACCTCATTGAAAAAGGTAATAAGTTATTTTTTCTGATTTACGTTTTATTTTCGAATAACCCTGGAAGGCTTTTATTACTTGATTAGTTTTGAGCAGTTTACTAACTATGTTAAGGGTAAACTAGTGAGGCATATTCCCCATACACATGCGCGCATGCATGCACACATACACACATACATACACACCCTCGCACACGCCAACTTGACTTACTACCTAACCTACACATGTGTGTAAAATTAATATTTCTTGCCAAAGAATGTTTAATTACATCACTTGTATACGAATATCAACGGCTGTAAGAAAACCTGTAAATATGTGTCTCAAATTTGTGTAATCTTAAATGGTTAACTTAGTGAACTTGACATCGCAGGTCCCCTGCTCCGGGGGCGTGCAGTGAGAACATTGAAACATTACTTTTTCCAAGCGTATATTTTGAAGAAAAAAAAATGAAATAAAATATATATCTCGTAATACTCCCATTGCAATAATTACCATACCATTCAGATTTTAATATTTCACAATATTCTGTCACATTAATATTTTATTTCGACATTTTTCCCCAATAATGTTTCCGTAAAAGTCGTGCTTCAATGTTGCCGCGGCCAGGGCCTGCCGCCATCGTATCCCGGTGATGGCCAAATATTTTTTCGACGTCTGTCTAATTGATTCATCTAAATTTTTTGAGAGAAATTCAAGCTGCGTCCTGTAGCGCTTGAGCGAGGGCCTGTGAAAATTTTGTGTCAAAGTGAACGAATACATTCTGGGTTAGTTCATAAATAAGTACCGTTCTACTGTCGAAAATTAATATTTTATTTAAAAAATGTTAATCAATTTAACTAATTAAATAAAAAATACAGGAATATTGATAACCTCGAAGGGCTATATTCCTGCATTGATTATGAGTCGAAAATGTTCAAGCTATCATGACCTAATATCAATAGTTATGGAGATATGCGACATCAAAGTTTGCATTTTTTTTTCGATATTTCTGACTTATTTTTAGTAAAACGTTGGACTATCATTACAGTAACTTATATCGATTTCGAAAAATTCATGCGTTTCAATATAAGTTAAATAAAAGTATAAAAACCCTGAAAAATTTCCAATTGCAATGTTTTCCATTTGGAATTTGAAGGTTTTTATTATTTTATTTGACACTTGTATTAAAGGAAATGAATTTTTCATATTCAATATAAGTTACTGTAATGATAGTCCAACGTTTTACAAAAAATAAGTCAGAAACTTTGAGAAAAAAAATGCAAACTTTGATGTCGCATATCTCCATAACTATTGATATTAAGGTCATAATAGCTCGAACATTTTCGACTCATAATCAAGGCAACAATATAGTTCTGCGAGGTTATTCATGTTTTCCAAATAACCCTGTATAATTCACGACTAGTTTTATCATTTAGATGGAACACCGCCGAATCCATCCATGATTTTTGGAAGCTTTGCTTTATTTTGAGTATATCTATCTAAGTGGTAACTACAGTGATGTTTTTTTTTTCGCCTATAATGCATTATACTGTCATGATTTTATCATATCACAAAACGTGATTGAGTGGCAAAACAAAAAAACGATAATGGATTTGCGTCGACCTTGTTCAAGAGGCTTCAACACACGTGACGAAATCAACAACCACAAAATTCTATTTCTGCACACCAGCCCACCGCGCCCCACCGTAAATCGGTGGAATGTACAAATCTGTTTTTTTTTCTTCTATTTCTTTATTTCGTGTGTTGTTACGTAATATACGCCAAAGCAAAAAATATTCAGTGGCGGACCGGCGACTATAACCGGCCCTGTTCTACAATCTTCATAATCGTTTCCAATTAACATTTGAATGTACAACTACGTCTTTCCCCGAATTCGAATAGGGGTACTCTCCAGTGGCGTGCAGCGCATACAAGCAAAAAAGCTGTGCATTAGTAAGTATTCTGGGAAACAAATATTAATTAAATAATCCTTATCTTAAGAAAAAGTTGATTTAAAACTCTAGCCGTAATTCGTCCTGCGGCTAGAAGTTTTATTTCTGAAGTTTCTGTTTAACGTGACGTGTCTGTACAGTAGCCGGCAAACGTCTTGAAATTTTACGGCGTAGAGGGGGGAAGTTTGCGCATGCACCATTCCACCAAAGAGACCCAAATTTTGTCTTCTGCGCATTCCCCCACTACGCCAAAAAATTTCGAGAAGTTTGCCGGCAACTGTATTTCCGATTTAAAATTCTAGCCGTAATTCGTCCTACGGTTAGAAGTATTATTTCCGACGTTTCTGTACCTAACTTCATGTCAATTCTTAATTAATCTCACTTGTTTGCGCCCAACAAATTTGTTCCACAGATCTAGTCAAGTCGAGAAAAAAATGTCCTAAATCGTGTATTTTTACTCTATGTCTGCCAGTTTTTTGTAATAGACAAGTAAATTTTTCATGGAATAGCGTGTTTCTTCGAAAGGTCCTATGCCAGATGAGAATTACGCGCACGTCATTTGCAGAAATGATATTTTTTACAAATTCCATCCAAAACTTTTTGTGTGAATTCTATTTGTGATTTTTATGGTGAATGTAAATACCATCTAACATATCCAATGGTAATATCATAATGATTATTAACGACGACATTGCCACCGATGATTTATTTTGTGGAAAGAAAAGTATATCTGAAATTAGTATTATTCCCTATTTAATTATATATAAATCGTCTTCGAAATATATTGAAAATTTTTGCCGTATAACCTATATATAAATTTTTTATTTATTTAGAAAATCTTGTTTACAATACTTCTTTTATAGTGCAGTTATTTTTGTGGATTGAAGGTACTCAAAGTTCATTATATACAGCTAAAAAAATGTCAAAAAATGTATATACCCTTATAGGTATATGCGTATTTATATTTTTTAATATATGCATACAGTCGGTCACGGCATAACCTAAGTTTATATCCATTGCACGCCATTGGTATTCTCACAGGTCATCTAAATATATAGAAAAAAAAACAATTTTATTTAAACACCAAGTTTTAATCAACTGTACGAGTGAATAATATTTAAGCCTGGGCGCTTTCGATGGAGACACCCATCATCCTCAGAGGCAACATTAGAACTGACAATAAAAATAAAAACAATATGGCCGAACATTATAATGTTTGGGTGGGGGAGGGGTAGTCATTAATATTACACTTACAACATTAATTATTTTAGTAATGGAAACGATTCAGGTGTTTGAATATTTATGAGGTTATTTCTATTTTTAATTGCTCGATTAATTTCAAAAACCTCTAAGCATCCAGTTAACGTCCTTCAGCCTACAGATGTGGAACCCCTACTGGAAATAATTTTGATACCCCAAAATTGATCTAAAATAATAATCCCGGGAGTCACAAATACTGCGATCTGGAGCAAGGCCGGAAACCCGAGATAAACCTCATTCAATTTCTCTCTCTCTCTCTCTCTCTCTCTCTCTCTCTCTCTCTCTCTCTCTCTCTCTCTCTCTCTCTCTCTCTTGACAAAAATTACTAATCCTTTGTCACTAATAGTGCTTCAGTCCTCGTTCTCTGTAATATTTTAGTAAGCAATAAAATTTAGTGTTTATTTGGATTCTTTTTGAATTGCCTACTATTTTATAATCACGTTTAAATAAAATTAAAAATCAAAGCCATTGGCCCACCGGGCCTTTCCGGCGCTGACAATGTTACTCATTATGAACAAAAAAGCAGTTCAAATTAATTATTATTATTTTTTTGTTCTACTTTTCGTCTAACATTCACTTTTTCCTAATATTACAAATAATATTTACTATCTTTGTTACAAATAATATTTAATATTATTATTTACGGGGCTTAAACTATTATTTTATTGGAAAGAATTTCAAAAGAATAAATAGAATGGCCGCGTCATGTCCGTTCTCCGGGGCACGTTTGTCCGAAACAGAAAAGAATGTCACATACTGATTTTCATATCTTCATACGGATTCTTAATCCGACATTAAATTTTAAAAATTTTAAAGGAATTTTTTTCTAACTGCTCCCATTCTTACAAGAGAAGTTTCGTTCCAAATTGGATGTGCTCCATTATAGATATTTTATTTCTTAATAAGTACACGACCTTCATTTCTGTCTCGGACAAACGTGCACCGGGGAACGCAGCATCTTAGTCACTGTGGAGGAGCTCCACGGGAATGCAAATAACGCGGCCATTTTGGCCACAACGGTCAAATGGCAGAAAGAGAAAATTGATCATAAATCATTGCCATTCGTTTTTCAACATATCTGCTAATTTTTCACCGATCATGACCGCTGGTGCATGCGTATGCGCCGTCAACGGTTTGGGGATGATGCTCGTGTCTGCGACCCTCAACTTCTTGATGCCGTGGACCCTCAGCTTGCTGTCCACCACGGCTTCAGGATCTGACCGCGGGCCCATCTTGCAGGTTCCCACCTGATGATGGAGCGTGGCCGACAGCGTCCTCACGGCGCACGCCCAGTATTCGTCTGTTCCGTACTTGTGTTGCTTACACGTGGGGAAGTGCTTTTTGTGCAGTCTGCTCCCGAATTTCTTAAAAGCAGCTGTCTCCGAGAGCCTTAGTACGTACTTAACAGCCTCAACGAAGGTGTCCAGGTCTCTGGTGTCCGAAAAGTAATCGTAGTAAAATTTAGGCCAGTGGAATGGATTCTTGTCTTTCAGTCTGACATGTCCTTTCGATTTCGGGTGAAGTATCATCGGTATAATGCTCCACGTAGGTTTTTCAGTAATTTCTCCATACACAGACTGGTAGAACTCTTCCGAGATCTTCATGCCTTTGTGGATTGCTCCGGATGCGTCCGCAGTTATTCCCCCAGACAGGAATATCAGCTCCATATCTGGATAGTTTCCTTGCTCTTCGGATATCTTAGTTTTAATATATCCAATTCCTTGGCAGCCGCCAATGACGGTCAACGGTCCTTGTCCGAATTTTAACCAGTTGGCCATGTGTTCTGGAGACAGCACTCCCGATTCTGTCACGGTGCAATCTGTGCAGTTGATCAAAAATTGAAGGCCAACGAAGCTGAGGTGGTCGTACATGTTCTGTCCTACTTGCAGGTCTTCGATTACAGGTATGCCTAGTTCCTCAAGATGCTCCTTCGGTCCTATGCCCGAGAGCATGAGCAGCTGTGGTGACGCCAGTGCTCCGGCTGATATTATTATTTCTTTTCTAGCTTTAACCTTGTATCGTATTCTGTTCCTTACGTATTCGACGGACGATGCTCTCTTGCTTGTTTTTTTAATGTGTATTTTCGTTACTCTACTGCGAGGTAAGATGTGCAAGTTGAGTCGATCCTTGAACGGATGCAGGAAGGCTTTGGCGGCGCTGTGTCTCCGTCCGTTCAGGGTGTTGGTCTGAATTCGCGAGAACCCACCCGTGTCACCGTCGTTGTAATCGACAATGTTGTTCCCCAATTCTTCGGCAGCTTGAAGGAAGGCGTCTGTTATCTTCGATCTGAAAATAAAACAAAATTCAGTACAGTTTAATAACTGTTTGAAATAACATGGATGTGGTACTCAATTAAAATAGCATAACATGATAAAAAGGCTTTTTTGATGAAGTGAACGAGTTAAGGGGTTACGTGTAGTCAGGATTTTTATAAAATCGAATTTTTTTTTGGTATTTTCTTAAAGCAAAATGTTTCAAAAATACTGTGTGAAAATATCAACTCCATCCGGTTATTAGTTTTAAAGATATCCAACGATAACTGTAGGGCCCTCCGCTGCCGCCCGTACTGATACGCGGACGGCACTATAGCCGGCCGGGCTGACATACGGCGCGACTGCTGCGAAACGCGGTTTTTACCTGTTTAATTCTAAGAATAATGTACGTAATAATGTCATAATTAAGCTTTCAAAGACCGCCATTTTGCTAAACTTGAAAAAAAAATAAAAAAGCTTCGATTAAGCACAAGATTGAACTACTAATTTCTTTTTGTTTCATTAAATTTAGATAAACCACTAAGAAGCACTCATGGACACCGTGAGGCACTACTTACAAAACAGGGGTCAAGAAACGAGATTCTATCGTGGTCCAGTATTAATAATTTTATTTGAAATTTTCGGTATAGTTACTTAAAATATAGTGTAAAACGTTAGTATTATGAATTGAATCAAAATATTAAACAACCGTTCAAAAAAAAAATTGAAAATGTCTATTTTTTTGCGCCTCTGACTACACGTAAGCCCTTAAGCGCACTCTTAGACAATATTTTATTAGTAAAAGAGTATTTTCATCCTACTTTGGAAGTTAGGTGTCTATTTCGTTTCCTTATTATATTATATAAATAAAATAAATTATTCACTCAATAAAACACTACTTTAGCAAAGATATTATCACGGGATCACGGGAGTGGGAGAAAAATAAAACACTTGAAATTAATTTTTATTACTACTGAACACGAATTTAATTAGAGCACTGTTCAATAATTTTGCACTAATCGTCTGCGGACTTCCAGAAGATTCGCACGTCTGTTGTGTCGCACTTATTCACTTACTCTCGTAGTATATTTGGCTGGCTCATTGAATCGCCAGTTGTCGCTTCTTGTCTCTGGTTTCGCTTTTGTGGAATCGCTGAACTGTCACAATAAACTGGTATTGCCGCGCGTCTTGTACGCATCTTTACACTCTCGACTTTCTAGAAGTTTCCTTTTTATTCCAGCCACTACCAGTATTTTCTAATTATTTTTAAAATGAACTGTAAAATCCTCGACTACGTGTAATTCTTTCCGTTGTGCAGTCTCAATATAAATAAACTCTAAGGCTCGGTTGCGCCAGCAGAAGTAAATTTGGTTCGAGTAACATTGACCCGAGTAACTTTTTTTACCCTCAGCTCAGAGTAAACTCGATTTCGGGTTGCACAAACGTCTTTTTTACCGCTGTCAAACCAATCATAAGGCTAATAGGGTGCCAAGTGGAATAAACCTCAAATACTGCATTTGTCTATGGAATTTGATTTATTTCAGTTTTTCACCACTGGCAATACGTACTTTTGCGGTTCAAAACCAGTTCAAACAAACCAATTTATTCTATGAAACAAACCAAACAAACGTCAAACCATCGCTAAAATAACGCGAAACTAAAAGATTCATTTTAATGTTTACAAATTTCAATACGAAAATGACAGCTACAAAATTCAAGTGACAAGTACCTATATGGATAAATGTCACATTTTCAAATCAGCTGTGAGAGGACGGCCATTTTTTTTACCAACTTTTTTACCTTTACCCACCTATCTTGGAGCGTAAAAAAAACTTACTCATGTATGTACTTCGGCGAGTTAAATATTTTTACCATAGATGGCGCAACCCGCTTTAGTAAAAAAAGTTACTCGAGTAACTTTTTTTACCTTTACTTTAGATGGCGCAACCGAGCCTAAAACTGCCGTATGGAGACATAAAATACGTTTTTGAAGTGGTTTGAAAAATAGATAACCCTGTTGAACCTTATAACTAGCCAGTATTAATGAAAAGCTTAAAATATTTGTAAACTGCTATTTTCACGTCTTGTTTGTTTCTTCGGTGGTATTGTAGTAGGTAATACTTAAAATTAAACTTTTACTTCGGCGGTATTGTAGTAATACTTAAAATTAAACTTTTACTTAAACGCTTTGATATTGAGAAGAGATATTTCAAAACTTAAGATAATTAATAATTTGTATAAACATAGCATAATATCGCTAAGTTGTACTGTCAAGGGACGTGGCTGCCGGAAGAATATGAAAACATTGGAAATTTATTACCGATTTATTAATTATTCTAACAAATTCACAAAATCACTGACACGAATTTAATTATAACACTATTATTTAATTTACACTAATTTTCTCAATTAATCTCTCTTCTGTGAAACACTTTTTTATTGCTTGCTAGAATATTCTGTTCAATTATCGCACGTAAGAAGGTACGTCGCTCAATATCTGTCGCTTTGAATTAATTTGCGCGTTGGTAAAACTGCGGTCGCTGGTGTTTTATCGCTGGTTAAGTTGTGTCGGTCAAAGTCAAAACCAACATGAAGCGCCGCGGCAGTGTTGGTTTATCGAATCGCCTATATTATTCTTTACATTTCTACCAGTCTCTTCCAGACAGACAGTACCGTACGTTTGTAGATGCTTCCCGAGTGTTATAGAGTACTTATTCCAGAGAATTCTAGTTTCTACGATTTACATTTTATTAATTAAACCATTCGGATAAATATTTTTTTGACCAAAAAAAACAAAAAAAAGGTTTAATACAAAGGTATTATGTGATATATCGGAACAGAAATGCGAATGATATGGTTGTATTCTATTGTACCCATTACTGCATGCATATACTGTGAATATGTGATATTCATTATTCATTTTTATTACTTACGTAAGCCATATCTTTTATTTATGTTTTTGCTTACTTAAAGCTTTATTATTTATATTATAAATTATAATTTAAATTTAATAAGACAGACACGTAATATTGAATGTTGATATAAAAATACCGCCAACTAATCATTCAAACGATCTACAGTCGATGAAATCGAGCGATCTCGTAATTGTGTTGGCGCACATGTAAAATCACTCTATGATATAAATTAAAATCAATATATCGTATGTGTACCACAAAAATATGGTTAAGGTCCAAAAATTTAAACTAAAACCACTTTAGAATTTGCTGTGTTTTAACATCACTAATAATGCGTTGAAGATGCTAGGATTTATTTTGAGGCTTACAAAAGTCTTTAACACTATAAATTCCATTAAATTATTATATACGTCTCTAGTACGAACTCAATTAGAATCTAATTCTCCTGTATTATACTGTTCCACATTATACTGTTCACTCCAATAATATTGAACGAGTGCAGCACAAATTTTTGAGAGTTGTTAATTTTAAATTACATATAACAACAGTGGACATCAATTATAATTTTCTATTGTCTCTAATTAAACTCAATAGGTTATCCGGTAGAACGAAAATTTCTGACCTTGTATTACTGTATAAAATCGTAAATAATTATTACAACAGTTCAGAACTAACGCAGCTAATTTTTTATCACATCCCTTCCAGGAGCATCAGACAAAGTATATCGTTTCATTGTGACAATGTTAGTGTAAATTATCTTTGTAGCTCACCTATTAGAAGGCTCCATAGGTTAGGATACGAGTATGGCTACCTATCGGATGTTTTTGCGGAAACACTAGCCGCCTACAAGAAAGCTCTTCTGGACGAATTCGGTCGTTTATAATTATTGATGTCATGTCTATCTTTTGTTTTCGCTTTTTGAATTTTATATTTCATTTAATTTTTTTGTCATTTTTATTGCTTCTTGAGTTTCAGATTTCATTTGTTTACAATTATTTCATTTTGTTGTAATTTTGTTGCTTCTTGAATTTCAGACTTAATTTGTTTACTGTTATTTTAATTTGTTGTAGTTTTGTTGATTGTTGAGTTTCATATTTCATGTAATTTTATTATATTTTATGTCATTCGCTTAATGTTTTATTTTTCTTTATATATCACATTATTATGAGTTCTTTTTGATAGAATTATAGGTATCTCCATTATTTATTATTACCTATCAATCTATACATCTTTATATACATTGTTTTTTTAATGGTACGTTGTACCGTGTATTAAATATATAAATAAATAACTCACCCCGAGAACTACCAAAAGATCACTTTTGTGTAACTTTCTGTTATTGTTTTACAACAAAAAATGATATATTTGCAAGATGTATTATACATGTCTCATAGAGACGAAGCTATTTTTTATATGGAAAATTAGGTATGGAAGTCTTTTTGGGTTCTTGGTTTCTTTTATTACGACCTATCGTACGGCTGACTTAAGTGATCACTTTAAACAATGTAAAATTCACCAATTCCACTCATTATAGAATACCACATCTATCAAATTTTTTGGAAGTTGTTTATATATGTTTGTGGTGCGATATACATTTCATATTAATTCATAAAACTAGACGCGTATGATTTATTGCAATCCCGCCTGATTTTAGAGCTAACTGAATCAGTCATAATTGCAATTAAAATGTCGTTTATCATCATCGTCACCATCTTCATTCCCTTGTCCTAGTAGGGTCGGGGGTCCAAAGACTCGACAAGGTACTTCCATATTCCCCTGTCTTGCACTGCTTCTGCATGAGTCAACCATTCTATAGCCATTCTATTCTCGTATGCATTTTTTCTTGCTTCTTCCAGCTTATTCTGCTGCGACCCACCCGCCGTCTTCCTTCCGGGATTGCCAAGAGGATTCTTCTTGGTATTCGTTGCTCTGGCATTCTTAGCACATCTTAGTCCAAACCACCTCATTTGTGGTTTTTCTATGTATAGGAGTAGGGGTTCCATGCTCTGTCCATGTGCCGATTTTCAGCATCTCTTTGGGCATGTTACATTGTGCCAATTCCTCTGGTTTTAAGATTTGTGCCAAGTATATCATTAAGGCGATCGTCCAGTAGAGTGAGCAAATTTCACAATTTTTTCACATATTCTTCTCTTGCTTTTTTTAACACATTTTTGTACGGAAATATATCACTTTAAAATTTATTCATATACGACAAAAATGTAGTCATACAGGTTACACATATTTTAAATACAGAAATTTGTTAAAATGGCACAAACTAAATTATATAATTAAGTAATAAATTACCAAACCTACCATGTTTTAAAAATTAAGAAAATTATTCCACTTTGTTGGCCTTTTATGACTGAATGGCCTCGTGAGATGTGTTTTTTCATCTCTTTTTACATGGCTGACAACTTTTTTAACTTCAGTAGTCAAAAAGAACAGACATAATTTAAAAAAAAAACAAAACCTTTGTCGATATTCCTGATTTTAGATATATCATCATGACGTAACGTATTTATGACATAATACGTAGTGCCTTGATTAAATAGCTTAAATCTGAAATTTAGAATAGGTTTTTGATTTTTTTTCATGAATTTTAAAATAAAAATGTCTATTTCTTTAATTTATTCAAGAAAAATAGTATCAAATTTCTAAGAAGGGTTGAAAAAACACACAAAAAATAAAATATTATAAAAAAATATCGTTTTTCAAAACAAACAAGTAAGTAAACATACTTTACTTACAATTTGTGTTTTCAAATTTATTATTCTGTCTGCGTCTCAGTTCGGTGAATCGAGTGCATTTGATTGCTACAGATGATAAGAGAAGAAAGACAATCGACTTAATATGTGTAATCCGTGCATACGACGCACATTATTTCGTTGTGTTTACGGGCATAAACACCAACACAGCGAAACAATCTGTTCCTCGTACGCATGGTTTACACATACTAATCCGATTGTCTTTCTTAAATGGAAAGTCTAGCTGGGCAGTTTGTACTTGTATCTGAAAGGCATAAGACTCGTATCGTGCTCGTACGCACGGCTTACACATACTAATCTGATTGTCTTTCTTAAATGGAAAGAGGTCTAGCTGGGCAGTTTGTACTTGTATCCTCGTACGCACGGCTTACACATACTAATCCGATTGTCTTTCTTAAATGGAAAGAGGTCTAGCTGGGCAGTTTGTACTTGTATCTGAAAGGCATAAGTCTCGTATCCTGCTCGTACAAGCCGAGGTTTCATTAATTTGGGATGAGTTTCAACTCACTTGTACGGTGGATATTCAACTGCCAGCAGGCCTTGTCTGTTGTGATTCTTGGTGTATTCAAGCCCTTCCAGCTTGCTCGCTCGCTCTGACTTTAGGTAGTAAGGCATCACCTCATCGTACGACCTGAAAAGCAAGGTTTAACGCTTTAAAGGGTTACACGACCTCGACACTGCTTTATGTAATGCGTCCGGATGGACGTCTGTCTGAGGGTATGAAAGGGACGGGAGAGAGAGAGAGAAAAGGGGATAAAAGGGGCGCGCGTTATATACGAAAGCACGGACTTGGAGAGCTAATTGGAACCGCTGTTTATACCTTGTCACGATACATTGTTGTAATTTGTACGTAATTTTGCAGATTTCCCGACAACAGATGCTTTCTAGCAAAGGGAAGGACATCACACTTTATATTTATTTAGCTTGAAGTTCTAAAAATAATTTGAATCACTACTCATTCAAAACTTGGCTGAGTTGTAGCAATTTGAAGCTAGTGTGGTAGGTGAATTACAGTACTCTTTTACGTTTTTCTCGAAACTCCCCTTTTTCAGAATTTTAGAGATGAAATCTCAAAAAACATTAAGCAGATTTTAACAGATTGTTAGTTAACTTTGTAAAAACCACTACCAGATTTTAGGTCTACCGGTTTCGAGACGTACCCGTCTCTTCGTCAGTACCAACACTACACCACTATATTCACAACACTACACACCTCAACCATAGTATTGTTACACTTCCACCAATAATTGATCACGTGCGTGTTAGTCTTGTCAGGGACAAACATGCACTGATTAGCCTAATGAACCATCAGGCGTCTACCGATTTACCGATAAACGGATTTTATTTGATTTTGTACATATCGTAGTAATAACATTATCTGCGATATGGCTTACGCCTTTTTTTCAATTCAATTTCAATTTCAAAACGCTTGTGTGGAAAATTATTGATCTATAGGGTGAGGAATGAATGGATTAGAAGTGAATGTAACGCTGGCTATAGCGCGGTAGATAGAATAAAGAAAGGATCGTTTAGATGGTTTGGTCACGTGGAACGTATGAGCGAGGAAAGGATGGTTAAGAAAATATATATGGCGAGTGACGGAGGCAGCAGGAGTAGAGGGCGTCCGCGAAAGACCTGGCACGATCAGATATTACAAATATTGTGTCGTAGATAAAAATAGCGATCATTAAATTAGGTGAAAAACAACATTGTTAGAAATACCTCTACGTAACGTTTTATAATATTTTTATATTTCTTTCATCGACTCATTTTGTCAGTAAATCAATGTGAAAATTCTGTATTTGAAAGTAGTCTGTTTAATATTTCGCCTGTCGATGAGAGATTGTGTTACTCTCGAAACTTGAGAAGTAAAATATAAAAATATTATTCAACAAGTAAGTTATAAAATAACAAAGTTAATGGTTTCACCTACTTTAATGATCTTGAATAATCCCTACAATATTAACGCCAATTCCACAAGTAAGTTATAAGATAACAAAGTTAATTGTTTCACATAATGAATATCATGAATACACATCATGAATACAACACATTATGCATACAACACATCATGAATAATCCTTACAATACCAACGTCAAAACAATCAATAATATTGTAACTAAATGGTAAAAGAAATGACGCACGGAATCCCTCGTAATATATCAATGACGATAATAACATCTGCACCTCTAAGACGTTCCACTTCATTTTAGAACACACTACCACACTCTGGAATCAGCAACAACATTCTAGGAACGTCTAGAACAGTCTGGAAGCGACGGGAACAAACTACAAACGTCTGGAATGTTCGGAATGTGTTAAGTGACTTTGTACATTTAATAATTATTAATTAATAGATCGATAATAATCAATCTCCAGTGTTTTCACTTGCCTCCCGCAGTCACTACCGCGTGACAATGTGATGAAAATAGCGCTAATGCACGCAGAGTATAGACTAATCACTATTACCATCCGGGATTTCCCGCTGCGGCTATCCTGTCCCAGTCTTCCCTGTGTCCCCGCGTGTATATCATGTAGTTAATGAGCGAGCTTCCCCCGATTCCCCTCCCCCTTGGCCAGTTGCACTGCTGGTCGTCCATTCCTGAAATTGTTGAGCCAATTATTTACCGGAGTCTCTTTTTACGCGGTTTTGAAATAACACGGTTACGCTAAAGTACAATTGAAGACCCCATGGCAATAGGTTGTTACCTAACATTTTTGTCAAAAATGAGTTAATAAGCCGTCTAAACTAAATATTGTACGCTCTTTCCATTGGAAATAAGTTTAGAACTTAAAAATAATTAGAACATGTTTACGTCATATGGATGAACATGTTAACTACACTTTTACATAAAAATCAAAACTGTTACTAATGGGAAGAATATGTTATATTCAATAATAACATATTCATGCCATCATACTTGCCTTTTAATTTGATTGGAATATTTATGGTTAACATAAATTTTACTCTAGCAGTACTGTCATATATTTGTTTTTATTTGAAGACTATTATTATATTATTTTTCAATAATTTTAAATGGTACATACCATGTTTTGTATTATTAATTAACATGCCAGGTATTTTGTAATTTTGGATAAAGGATGATAAAAACGGATAGCATTTGAAGGGTTGTTTGATGTTCGTGTTTTACCAATTTTAAAAAGGTGTTATTCTATTAAAAATGAGTTCCAGAGGCGAAAAAATGGTTGTTAACTACATTTTTTAGGGAAAAATAGTATATTTTTATTTTTTTTGCATAAATACATTTTTTTTACTTTGTAAATACTTTTTTGATATTTTAGTGACATAAATCAATAAAAATTAATCTTGAATTAGCAATAAAACATATTTTTCGAAGGCGAAATGCTAATGTCTAATTATCTCAAAATGACTTGAATGTTAGTTAACAACTTCTTGCCATGGGGTCTTCAAACAACCGACACCAACGTGTAAATGATACCAAACAACTGATGTGATGTAAATATTGCATTGATTTTGCGTGTGACTGTCAATGTCAAGGAGTTTGATGATTAAAAATCGATGTTTAGATGATATAATAAAGGCAGAAATTGAATGTTGTGCTGTAAAATTATACAAGGAAAAAATTACGTTGGAAATAATTACTTACAGCTCTGGCCAAATGTATTAGGCACCCTCTATATATTAGATTTATAACATTGTATACAGCGATTTTCGGAATCCTTGTAATTCTTTCGGATTTTATTGTGTTTTTATGGAATTAACTAGGTGTCTGCTATTCCAACTTTTTGCAGTTGAGGTCGGGGTTTACATGTTAATATTTTTCAATACAAAAGTGGTGAAAACAAAGTGAATTTTTATTAATTATAGCAATAATGTCACCACGAAATTATTTAGATATTAATGAAGAAGTTAAAAATACTTTTTTACTTCCTTTCTTTTAACTCATAGCCTCTGCTTGCTTGCTTGACGCAAAAACTTTGGATCGATTTTTAACCCTTTTTCCGTGATCCAATCGAGCTGAAACTTTGCAAACAGACTCGTGGCGACGATCAAGAAGATCTATCAAATTTTCGTTAAAAAAATTATTATAGTATAATTTTGGATTTTTAAATATTTTAACTGTTTTTTCATAAAACTCAGTAAGTTGTATAGAGATTCCGATGCATCTGGTAGCCACGGAACTTGACTACAGTATAATTTTGGATTTTTGGAAATTTTTTATTACTCCCTTTCGTAGTGTCGCCCGACCGTAGCCCAATGCGTAGGTTAAGCGCCAAACCAGTTTCCAATAGTAAATGAGAAAGGGAGTATAATAAAAACCTGGTTTTTATGGGTTAGTTTTTTATTTAATTGTTTTGCGCGTCAGTTCTATTTATGAAACGTTGATCTACAGTTATTTTAACCAGTATATAATTACGATTTTTTTATTTAAACATTCCAAATTAAATACTTACAAGGAAGCGTCCAGAAACCACGTGATTCCATTTCGAACTCTTTCGAACCTCTCCCTCCTCCCATGCAGTCCCAACTTTGATTTTTCTTTAAGTGAGTGGAACGTTGTTTTTTCCCATTAATTCCAGAAGACGTTGAATTGTTTTCTCTTACTAAAAGTACTTTAAAATTATTTATTGTGTGCAAACCGATCTGTGCAAATTTATCGATTGCATATTCTGTACCGTTTTGATTGCGCCAATTAGAATAAACGAAAGCATTACGTAGCTCGACTCTGACCTTCCCCCCCCCCTCGCCTCACGTAGTACAGCGTAGCATTCAACCTAACCCCTCCCCCCCCCCCCTTGATCAGGCCACGTGGTTTACGGACGCTTCCTAGTTGTTGAAAAACGTGATTTAAGTGAAAGTGCGAGGTTCAAATAGCCAAAAACTTTAAGGGCTCCCGGTGTAAAGTCCAAGCGACACTTAAAACATAATTTGAATCTAATTCTTATGAAAACCGGGAAAAACCGTCAGGAAAAGTATCAATTCTAGTCGCGGGGATCGAATTCTGATAACTACAGGGTTATTTGGAAGACATTAATAACCTCGCAGGACTATATTCCTGCCATGATTATGAGTCGAAAATCTTCAAGCTTTCATGACCTAATGTCAGTAGTTATGGAGTTATGCAACATCAAAGTTTGCATTTTTTTTCACTATTTCTGACTTATTTTTTGTAAAACGTTGCACATCATCACAATAACTTATATCGAATATGAAAAGCTCATTCCCTTTAATACAAGTCAAATAAAAACCTTCGAATTACAATTGGGAAAATTTTCAGGGTTTTTAGCTTTTTATTTAACTTGTATTGAAACAAATGAATTTTCGTAATCGATATAAGTTACTGTAAGAATAGTCCAACGTTTTACAAAAAACAATTGAGAAATATTGAAAAAAAAATGCTTTGATGTCGCATATCTTCATAACGATTGATATTAGTTCATGATAGCTGGAATATTTTCAAGGCAGGAATATAGTCCTGCGAGGTTATGTTTTCCAAATAATCCTGTCGCCATCGCCAAAACGCGGCTTTCGATCTATCTGCAGAATTGCAAGGAGTGCAGTATCAACATTTTAACACGCACAGTAAGAAGACGTCGCCTGTAGTCTGGATTGCGGGATTGCAAAGCGAGAATGAAATCATGGCTCTCTAAGAGAGAATATGTTATCTTCAAGTTTCGAGAGTTTCAGAGTCTCCCATTGATGAGTGAAGTGATAAGCAGTCGATGAGAGATTCTGATGCTCTCTAAACTTGAGTAGTAAAATATGAAATCGTAATCAATAGTGAAAGCAAAAAGAATATGTGTAAAGAATCATATGTGTGGACTGTAACATCATGTAGATATTATTGAATACCAAAGCAATACCAAATTGAACAAAATGTGTTCGGGTAAATTACATAATTTAAAAAAATACTTGTTTTTGGCAGTTGGGTATTTGGGCAGTTGGATTAACCTGACCATTCCATGTCTTTCGTGGCCACCATTTATTTCTGGCGCCGTCAACATCTTTCTAACCATTATTTTTTCATGCATTCGCTCAATATGACCAAACCCCCTATGCGACTCTTATTTAATTCCATTCCAGTTTAAATATAACTGAATTTTTTTTTTTTTTTAAATCATTAGTTGATTTTCATTATCCAGTGTAAAAAGAGACTCAGGTGTACATCCATAGTCCGGATGATTACCTAAACAGACGCCGGCCTGCTTCTCCAGCCTGTACCCCCAGTTGTAGTCGGTGTGCTGGAAGTACGCAGCCAGGAGGGGAATGTCCGTCAGCAGGGACTCGGGTCCGCCGGCCTCCAGCAGCAGCACGCTCCACCTGCCGCCCTCGGACAGCCGGCTGGCCAGGGTGCAGCCGGTGGAACCAGCGCCGACTATGACGAAGTCGTACTCCTTGAGCGGCGCGTGTACCCCTGAAAATATAAGTTCCTGCGGTGAGTTTCATCACGACCAGCGTGCGTATTGCGCATTGCACCTAACCTTACCGTAGAACCTCCAGTCGTCTGCCGAATCTTTTCTGTACAACGCGGTAGAACACGAGTATGGAAATCTTGTGCGGAACGGGTATTAAAATTTTTTACGTAAATATTTTTTAATAACAAAAAAGTAATAAAACTCAACCACTTAATATAAATAAAAATACAAGTTTATTAATATACAATACTATGATTCTTCCGCACATCCATTATTGTTCCAGTATATTATTTATAAGCAACGAAGGAATGCTAAAGAAACTACAAATAGTACAAAACAGAACGATGTGCATAATACTGAAGTGTAATAGAAGAAGTAAAATAACAAAAATGTTGAATGCCCTAGGACTGGAACTGTAAATCAAAGAATAATATATAATGTAATGGTGCAAATATTTAAAATTAAACATGGATTAGTAGCCAAATACTTTGATGACAGGATGAAGCTGAGAATATAAGAAGGTTTAAACTGAAGTGCAAAAATTTTATTATAAAAACTTTTAAATGATTAGATGGAATGCAATATGTCTAGGTGAAATCATAAATTTGCCCACACAACATTATATGTGGAACTAAATTATTAAGATAAATAAAATAAATATGTATTTCGTGGTGTAAGGCAGATGTCTAATTATTATAATTTAGAAAAAATCTATACCTTGTTTTATTACAACAAAGGATACACGTATTATCGGCACCCTTGCATTAGCCGCTCGGAATTGTATATGTGCAAAAATGTACGGGAATGTGTTAAAAATGTATTTTTACAGCTAATATGCCTTTATACAAGCACTCTAATATTTTAATGACAATGTGGAAAGAAAGTAAGGTAAGGTAGTTTAAAACATGTATATGTTTAGGGAATTGAAGAAATCCAGTTGAAATGATGTGTTTTATGGGTTGACTATTAGGTATTTTCGACTATAACTAATGTTTATCATGGTACAGCATCTAGCAATGACACCCAATAATACCTATAAGAAAATGTTTTTGAAAAATTATATAAGTGATATAAAGGCGCGCATTTCAACTGATTCAACTGGCTGTTGCACTTAACGCTGAACGAGTTGAAGTGTAGTTGACCTTGATTAGTGGCCCGTCTGATTTCACAAAATATTCCAACAAAAATAAGTTTACATACTACAGAATGTGCATTCTGTATGATGAAGTGTATATTTTTTATAAAAGTATAGTCTTTAAATCTGTTAAATATTCTGTCATTCTTACACAATGTTTCCAGGCGACAGCAAGTATGTTATCTAGTTACAATCCATAACATTTTCTACAAGTCGTACTTTTTTTTTTTTTTTTTAAATATTCCTATTACGTGATCATTAACTACATATAATCATTAAACAAATTTTTATTAATCAATTAGAAATAAATACAGAAAAATAAAACTAACGAAAAAAAAATTCGTTAATTTGATTTTTCTGCATGTCTTTGCTAATTGATTAATATAAATTTGTTTAATAATTTACAGAACTTCGCAATAATAATGTGTTTTCTTTGATATACAAATAATTACACCAATTCTCCCGTTTAATAACTTTGCCTGTTATAAAGGGTTAAGTATTATTGTATTGGCCGCCAACATTTTATCATCACAAGTTTAATTTAGATTTTGTCGTCTTATTTTAAGATGTGTTTAGGCTATGTTTAGCGATCATTTCCTCAACAATATTATGTAGAATAAGACGGCATCTGGCGCCCCATTAGCTCTCTTGTATAATTAACCAGACGCAATAAAGAATTCACACTAGAAACATTTTTGTTATTTTAATTTGTGGTTTACGACTCATTGAATATTCCCAGAAATATTAAAAATACAGTTGAGTAATACAAAATCTGCGACCCTTGCAGTGCACCACCGAGAGTGAGGTCGCAATATATTATTGTTATTTACTCAAGCTTTAGTATTTTTTTATATGTTTCACTGTAGTCGACTTTTCATCGAGGGAAGTAACCCCCTCAAAGAAAAAGTTGTCGGAGTCAAGCAATTATAAAAAAAACACTTCATCATATATACCACCTGAATCTAGAAATACTAGAAGCTTAACATCGGGAAATGTTTTAGTGCCGAAAATGAAGACAAAATTTGGCCAACGCTTTTTCATGTTCTGTGCTCCAAGAATCTACAATATATTGCCATCGGACATTAAAGGGTTAAAAGTGAAACATTCATTTAAACAGAAGCTAACAAAGTGGTTACTAAATGTAGGCAGACTCAAAAACGAAAGCAATGTGTCAAATGTGACAGGCTAGATTTTATTGTTAATCGTTTTTGTGTGTGTTATAATTCAAATACCTTCTCTAAATATGATTTGATTTTTTTTTTAAGTGATGTGAATTATATGTAATATGTTTTCATTTTATCTCTATCTGAAGTGAATTTGTTAAGTGCACTTTATAATTATTACACACTTATTATACACTAATTATTAACTGAATTTCAAAAACAATACAGATTGTTCTTTAGAACAGACTAGTCTAGTTAAGCCTTTACCTTTTCTATGTAAAAAATAATTTAGAATAAATAAAATAAAAAATAAAATAAAAATTTATGACTGAATTGTTCACTGACCTGGCGGCAACGGGTAGCTGTCTCTCAAGAAGTCGAAGAGATCTCCTCCGTTCGGCATGTAACTGCTCGACGGGCTCATCCTCATCACGCCGAAGATACCCGAGGACACGTGGGAGAAGAGCAGCCTGCCCTGTCTGGAGCTCGGCGTTCGATCCTCTTCGCTTTCGGTGAACGGCTCCTCCGAAAGTTCTGCCGAATCGTACCCCTCTGTCGGGGGAGAATCCGTGTCCTGCGCCGCGGCACCCCTCCAAAATATGAACACAACAGCCACAAGCAACGCGCGCCTCACTAGACACATTTTCGCGTAAGAAAAAAACATTTTGATCTCCAGGGTGGAGCGGACACACCTTCGCAAGACGCTGCGAGCGTCCGTAATGAAACAAGTTTCGTAGTACTCTTATATTTATTCGTGTTTATTTAAATGATAACACAAGATGGTTACTATATCGCGAATACTAAACATAACAATAAAATTCCAACGCCAAGGCACACTGTCAAAATATTCTAATTTAAGAATTCATAATTCTTTCTGCGGATCGTCATCTCATCGAAACATTCGGCTAATACTGACTTCGTTGTACAGCATAGATTGATTAATATATGTACTAAAAAAAACACCATTCTTCAACCTGTTAGTTAATGAAGTTAACGGTATAATTTTGTACACATAATTTGTCCACCGGTTGTCTGGTATTTATACAAATCGCGCATTCATTTTACAGGCTTGCCAAATATTTATGTTTTATATAATAATGATTTAATCAAAACAGACCGGTACGTTATTCTTTAAAGTAACGGTATTTAAACAGTTTTAGTAAAAGAGGTTAAACTGATATAAGTTTTAGGTAAGTATGAAGATGGCCATCGTAGACTGATGCGAGTAACTTTAACAAATAGTGGAAAAAGTTAAATGACGTTTTAATTGAGTCATGAAATACTAAATAAATAAATATTACCACACCACGAAAGAAATTATTTATATGTATGTTATGTATATAATGTATATTTTGTGTATATAATTTTTCTTTTATGAATCCACATAGATAAATCTACCGCTATAACGTATTATAAGGGTGTACCAGAGCTATCAGCAGAAACTTGGCCGGTAGATTCCTGCCTATGTTATAAGTCTAAAACGTTCAAGCATCCGTGACCTAATTATCAATAGTTATGAAGAAATGCAATATCAAAAGTTTGCATTTTTTTTACAATATTTCTGACTTATTTTTTGCAAAAAGTTGAACTATCATTACAGTAGCTTATGTCGATTATGAAAAATTCATTCGCTTTAATACAAGTCGATTAAAATGATAAAAACCCTGAAAAAATTGAAAAAAGTTATTTTTACAAGGTTATTATCATTTGATTTAAGGTGTATTCAAGAAAATAATTTTTTCATGATCGATATAAGTTACTGTAATGATAGTTTAACTTTTTTCAAAAAATTAATCAGAAATATTTTTTAAAAATTCAAATTTGATATTGCACATCTCCATAACTATTGATATTAGGTCATGGTAGTTTGAACATTTTAGACCCATAATATAGGCAGGAATCTACCGGCCAAGTTTCTGCTGCTAGTTCCGGTACATCCTGTATACGAGAGGATTAGAAGCAAAAGTCCCACTACCTAATAAATGAGATTTAGATAAACGTTGTTGTAACTGTCAGTTATCTTTGCTACACAATAATTTTCTAACACATCGCCCTAAATTCTCGTCATACTAAGGTGACGTTTTTGCTTATGTTTTGCACTGGGTCCTCAACAACCTTATTAAATTTGATTATGTTTTGTGTAATGTAAATGCCAAACATTATGTTTTGTATAAATACATTTATTATGGCTATGGAGTTTTTTTTTTAATAAGCAACGTTTTGAAAAGTCTATAATAAGAATTTGACATTTTGAATTTAGAAAACGGTTATAATAAACATAATGACTTTATCTCAATGAAAGAGCTTAAAATCGTAAGCAATCATTTAATAATAAATAAATCAAAAATAATTTCCAATATTCTTTATATTATTAATATTTAAAGCATTAACTTTGTGGTTAGGCATTATAACAGATTGTTAGTTAACTTAGTAAAACCACTACCAGATTTTAGGTCTACCGGTTTCGAGACGTACCCGTCTCCTCGTCAGGACCAACACTATACTACTATATTCACAACACTGTACACCCCAACCAAAGTATTGTTAAACTTTCACCAATATTGATCACATGCGTGTTAATCTTGTCAGAGACAAGTGCATGCTTGTCTTGCATAGCAGTGACAAGGAAGAGGAAACATCGGCGTTAATTTTCGACATCCGTCTTTCTTTTTTTGAATTCCCTTCTTTCCTTTTTGAATTTACAGTTCATTAATTTTCATTCCACCCCCTTACCCCCTTATTTACCTTCATCCCATCTTCCACCCGTTCATCCCCGTGCACGGCGATTCGCGGCGTGTACATTTTCAGTAGTAAAATATACAATAAATAATGACGTATCTGCATGAAGCAGCTTTGAAATGTTGCGATTTTCTGATAATTGAAATGGAATTGTTTAAAAAATGTAACGCAGAAAAAAAAAAGTTACACATTCACCCAATTAGTATGTCAAAGGAAATTGATTCTTCCCTTTTTGACGTTTCCTCAATTTTTTGACGTTTCAATTATTTCAATGTAAATTTTTATTATTTTTTTATGCTTTACTTTTGAACGTTGTGTATTCAAGGCGATCCTTGAAAACCGGAAACGAGTTTGCTTTCAATTCCGTTTTAACAGCGTACAGGAATCCTAAACCCTCATTGGCCGTAGTCCTCTGCGTAAATATTTAAACAATACTTTTAAACAAAATAAAAATATACATATTTTAATATTTTGCTAGCTGTAACCCGTCACAAATGACGTTATTTTTACATTCCTAAAGAATAAGTATTTATTTCTTTTACTTAAAAAAGAAAAAATAAAAAAGAAATCGGACCGACAGACAGACAGACACATAAAGAAATTATTATAATTGGGATTATTATATGATAGCAATTAAATTATACATAATTTTATATGTTGTCAAAATAACGGTATTGTTAAGGATGTGGTTATTATACAAATGATCAAAATAAACTGAGGACAAGGACTCTTTCGTATATGTCGTGTTTTCATTTATTTATTTAGAAGCGAACCATCGCATATCTAAGTATATTTATTTATTTTATTGAAAATAAAACAACATAATAAAGAAAAGATTATAAAAATAAATATATCGGATAGACAAATAAATGGAGCTGGACCAAGTCCTGTGGAAAATGCGTTAACAATGTATATCCTAGTCCATGGTAGAAAATGATTTACTAATATCCACTTTACATAAATATTGAAAGTTTAAGAACTGTAGCTAATTGGGAAGTTGGTGAAAAATCAATCACAAGATTCCACCACAAACAGCAACAAACAACGTAAAAAAGGCTTAATGTAACACATATTTCGAAATAAAAACACTTTTTTTTTAAGTTGTCCATTTTTAACTAACTTGTATTATCAATACAAGTTGTTTATATTGATAATGCCCTCCGAAAGGCGAAACGCGTCTAGAAAAAATTAAAAACGTAGAACTTAAAAACAACTCCAATCAAAATATAGATACCTCATTATCAATAGTGAAATGTGTATTGAATTATGGGAATGAAAAAGCTTTCGACTGCCGGTGGCGTTAGTATAAATACTACTTGCATATGAAACAAATTGTGCAACTTAAACATATATACAACTTAAACATTTACACAAGTAAAATTTGATAGATGAGGTAGTCCATCATGGGTGAAATTGGTGAACGTTACATTGTGTAAAGTTATCAACTTAAGCCAGCCGTACAATAGGTCGTACATCATAAAATACTTAAAAAGACTTCCATACCTATTTTCCCATATAAAAATATAGCTTCGTCTCTATGAGACATTAAAATATATATCTTGATTAAAAACAAGTGTTTTTATTTCCATATGTGTGATTATGGAGTTCTATAAATTTATCTCCGAAACAATAAACTAAATGTTTCATTTGTATCATCGCAATTCCAACGTCATTAAATCTGAATATATATATCACAATTAACTATATTATGTATGAATGTATGGAAGCGAAGCCTGGAGCTGGCAGAAGAGGAACTAAAGTAGATTGAATGCAGTGGAGATGAGGTCCCTCAGACGTATGTGTGGCAAATCAATTTATGATAGAGTAAAGAATGCAGATATTAGGAACGAATGTAAAGCTGATCTCAGCATAATTAAAAGAATTAAAAAAGGGTCGCTCAGATGGTTTGGGCATATTGAGCGAATGAATGAGAAAAGAATGGTAAGCAAGATATATAATGCAAGCGACGTGGCATGACCAGATTAACCAGATACTGGAAGATGGTCCCGTTAAAAGCCTCAACAACCGGCGTACTTGCATGCGAAGATGCATGAATGTGGATGAGGCGAGAGTTGTATGTCAGGACAGAAGAGTGTGGCGCTCTATTCTCTCTGCCTACCCCCACGGGAAACGGCGTGATGGTAAGTTAGTATACCTAGTTTCTGCACTTAAATTGCAAGAACGCTGATTAACATCAACGTAAACTTTTAAAAACTCACAGTCTTTGGGATAATCAACACACCTTTTTAGTAAAGCACCACAAACATAAAAAAGGCATTTTTTTCTAAAGCGGCGGCTGCGAGCGCGAATGGCACCGAAGGCACGGCCCTTACTGCCGCCGCCTTGTGCCCCCACATTCTATGTCAATGTGTGCATCACAGTGCGTGCGTACACGGCGCCGAGCACGCACGCACACATTCTAATGGGTAGCGGCCAGTTTGTATGAAGACGTATTACTGTTCTTAGTATACTGTATTACTATTTTCAAACTAAGCTAAACGCTTCTGTTGTGAAATAGAACTAACTTGCTAGTGCTAACGGAATAGTGCTCGATACAGTGACCATGGGATCACTAGGCAAGTGTCTTAACCACTAGACAAACAAGCTGCTCATTTCAAACATGATATTTTAGATACCACAAACAGTTGTCGGAATTAAAGAATATGATCGATTCCGTATGTATGTGGATGGTGCGATAGTCGTATGAGAGAACAATGTGGCCACGTACATTCTCTGCTTCCCCCCCGCAGAAAAATAGCGCAATAGTTTGTAAACATGCTCATTTTACTATATATACGATGCACTTACATACACCGGTTTACCTATAAATATAGATTAAATAAATTATCGGTTGAGTAGCTTGTTGGTCTTGTGGTTAGGACACTGGCCTCGTGATCCAAAGGTTGCGGGTTCGAACCTCACTCCAGACTAGCAAGTTAGTCCTATTTTCATAGCACAAGCGTTTAGCTTAGTTTGAAAATAGTAAGAATATTGATGTGACACGTATTCCGTGTTCACATCTCTATTTAAAAAAAATGAATATGCATGTAAAAATACCATTTTTTTTTTTAATAAGTAAATTATTTGGACCAGAAATTATCATTTTTACAATAAAATTTAAAAATTAAAACTAAGCGTAGCCACGGATTGCGGCTTGACTTTAAAAAAAACTAATCTTATTACTGTCTCAGTGTAATTATATTACTTATTGCATCACAGTGATTTCATCAATTATTAAAAAAGCAGTGATATCCTGATATGGAAGTGATTTTTAAAATTATTTTATACAGCTCCGTTTGCTAATGGTACTGTGTTAGAAGAAGTATTAAAAAGAAATACTCAACCACCATACTCAAATGAATTCCTCGTGAAAATTTGTTAGGAATAATGTAAGCATTTTAAAACTGCATTAACATACAAGAGACTTCTGTGTACGTGCACTGTATAGTTATAAATTAGTTGGTTTGGCACCCCAGGGTTGGAAAAGGTCCATACTGGAATGTTGCCAATGGCCGCGGCTTAACGAACAAACAGGTTACGCCGTCTCTGGAAGTGATTCGCGCAAAAAATGCACATCGTTACAGCGTCTTCCAGACCCATCCGCAGGGGATGTGACTCCAATGGTGGTAGACAGGTTTTTGTCCCAGCCATTAAAGGACACGTACGGGTGTTTCAAGAACAAGTTCCTTCAAAATAACTACGCCAACGGAGCCAGCACACACAGTCGCCCAAATGCATTCGATTTAAATTATTTCAAAGGGCGTTATGTCCCGATGAAGGTGAAAGCACGATAGATACAGCAGGCGGGACATGTAGCAATAGTAGATCAGTCCTATAAAGGTCGGTTTCAAGACCTAGGCAATCAATACAGCTCTGTTGATATATTTAGAGCTCGAACACTATACACGCACAAAAGACAAGTCTATGTAGCTTCAATTTTATAGTTAGTTCCAAAATTCCTAAGTATGAAATTCGCCAATAAATGACGCCGCTGCCGACGGAATTCTGTTTTATAATTACGTCATTTGTTGACACATTTCATACTTTGGAATTTATATTTTTAAATATTAATTAAGGTGTTTTTATTTTTAAAAAAACTAACTTTTTTTAAGTGAGTAAACCCTCAAAATACGGGAATAAATAGAATATATCGTTTAAAATCATCTCTTTATATAAATAAAAAACGTTTTAAAATCGAAAAAAAACGTTAAAATTTCTTGCAAATTTAAAACATTATAACTTTATTAATATTGAATATTTCTTAATTTCCTTAGTATGGATTATAGATAATGAAGCTTTATACGTATAAAAAAACATGCGTCGATTAATGCTTATATTTTATTGATTATTGTAAATAATGTTCAGTTTATTATTTTTATATAATAACAAAGATTCTATCTAAGTTATTGCCCTAAAAAAATTGCAATCTAGAATATACATTCTGATATAAATAAATAATAAAAACCCACATTTTCGTAAAAAAAAACGCCGAAATATGCATTTGCAGTGAATGTCCAGCCTTAATAAAAATGTTGAAGCATTAGAGATAAATAAATCAATTAATAATCGTAATCAAATTCTAAATAATAAAGTATAGAGTTAATGCAGAAGTTGTATACAGAAACAGTCGAAAATAAAAACTATACGTGGCCACGGATTGCGGCTTGACTAAAAAAAAACAAGTTTTTATTATCCTCCTTTTCTCATTGAAACAGATTCCGCGTCTACTCCACGCGTCGGGCTCGAAAATTAAACAATATGTAAATCGTTTAAATTTCGAAAAATCCAAAATTATACTATAATTATTAAATTTTTTAAACGAAAATTTGTTAGATCATTTTTATCGTCGCCACGAGTCTGCCTGTAAAGTTTCAGCTCGATTGGATCACGGGAAAAGGGTCAAAAATCGTTCCAAAGTTTTTTCGGCAGACAAGCCGACAAAGTAGACAAGCCGATGCTACGAGTCAAAAGAAAGGGATTAATGATCTTTTTCGTAAATTCAGGGTTATTTCATTGTATGTTTTCATGTATATTTTCAATGCCACTAATAATTATGGTCACTGGTAGGCCGCGCAGCGCGCAAAATCGACTCGAAATCCCTGAAGACGGCTACTTTTAAGATATTCGTGTATTAAATTAACGCATCTCATTTATTTAATTGCATGTTTGAACTTTTCTTGCTTTTCGGACATTTGCTTAAGCGCAGCTTTTAGTATTCGGAACCTATCTGTGTGTGCAGCCCTGCGGTGCAAAAAAAACAAGAATGGAATTTTAAGATATATTGTACATGTAGATACAAAAAAGTCGCAAAATTTAAATACAACTTCTTAAATTTTGTATTTAAATTTTGCGACTTTGTTGTTGTTGTATTTGGAAGTTGTATATAAATATATACAACTTCCAAAAAAAAATTGTTAGAAGTGGTGTTCTATAACGGGTGAAAATGTGAACGTTACATTGTGTAAAGTGATCACTTGGGCCAGCCTTATGATAGGTCGTAAGCCCTATGAACATCCAAAGACTTCCATACCTACTTTCTCAAAAAAAAAACATAATTTCGTCTCTGTGAGACATGTATAGTGTATCTTGATTAATGATGTCCCTGTGACAAAATTCAGTACTGTGTTCTGAAAAATGTGGACCAACGCAAAATATTCTAAAGAATGGTATTTTATTCTTGTAAAGTACAGGGTTATTTGGAAAATATTAATAACCTCGCAAAACTAAATTCCTGCCTAATATCAATAGTTATAGAGTTAAGCAAATTTTAAAGTTTGAATTTTTTTCTATATTTCTGACTTTTTTTTAACAATACTTTGTGCTACCATTACAATAACTCATATCGATTACGAATAATTCGTTTCCTTTAATACAAGCTAAATAAAATGATAAAAACCCCACAGAAATTCCAGTTGGAATGTTTCCCAATTTACAAAAAAACGTATTACAAAAAAAGTTAGATATATTGAAAAAAAAATGGAATCTTTGATGTCGCATATCGCATATTTCCATAACTATTGACGATCGTGGTTGCTTGAAAATTTTCGACTCATAATCAAGGCAGGAATATAGTCCTGCTAGGTTATTCATGTTTTCCAAATAACCCTGCAGGTATACAGGGTGTCCCGTAGCCGGTGGCAAAAACTTCGGGGAGTTTTCTACATTCAGTTTTGAACAGAAAATATTCTTTATAATTTTGGTGAAATATCGATTGTTATGGAGATAAATGACAACAAAATTTGCATTTGTACTCCCTTTATATGAACTGGTGGCGTCTGCTTGCTTGCCGGCTTGCCGTCAACAAAAACTTTGGATCGTTGTGGATTTTTGACCCTTTTCCCGTGATCCAATCGAGCTGAAACTTGGCAAGTAGACTCGTGGCGACGATCAAGAAGATCTATCAAATTTTCGTTAAAAAAATTAATAATTATAGTATAATTTCGGATTTTTAGAAATTTTATTGGTTTTTTCAAATTGGAATCATTACAAAAGTTTGATTACGGCGGCCCGATAACGTCGCGGAATATTTTCTAAGTTTGAATTGGCAATTGACAATTGACTGACAAATGTTTTTAGAATTTAATCTTCAAGCATGAAGTGTCTTATCAAAGCTCAAAACATCTGACATTTTAGAATTATATTAAATTTCTGTAAGTTTAGTGTTATGTTATATGTTTTAATTCGTCTTTAATTGTTATTATATTTTACAAAGAAAGGGAGCATAATAAAATCTTGGTTTTTATGGGTTACTTTTTTCTCTCTCAATATTTCTGACTTATTTTTCACAGAACGTTGGACCAGCACTACCGTATCTAATACGGAATACCAGAAATTCATTCGCTTTAATACACGTTAAATAAAACGATTAAAACCTTGCATAAAATTTGAAAAGTATTTTTTTGATCTCGCT